>WHPZ01582756.1:8104-19521 GCA_016617965.1 Macrosiphum rosae | reverse complement strand
AAACCGAGTGTTGTTTGAACATTTATTATAATTATCTATTTTTTATTTTACGTTATAAAAGCGTTCTCAAGAATATTCCACCCGAATGCTGTGTTATAACTTTTAAGCACTGATAAAAGAATATTTCACAAAATATGTTTTTACGTCCATCAACATAGTTCATAATATTTTTTTCTTTGAAAAGATATCAAAATACCAAAAATCCAATAAACGAAGTTATAGCACCATAAAGTATGTACTTATGTACTTCATGTTTTGCATCATATTAAAAAAATAATATACATTTTTACAGTAGTTCAAAAATGTACTCACACATTCAATACAATTCTATTAAAACAATTTAAATGTATATTATGTTATATTGTGTCGTATACGGTTTACGCCGTGGCCAATCTCCCCCGAATGACCCACATTTGTCTAGTCCTATCACGTATATATTATTATTATAGCTTAACTTAGTTACAATATTGCTGCATCTGCTAGAACTTACTGACTAAGACTTAATACTAAACACTTTTACAAATTTCATACATATTTGGTTAACCTAGTTAATAGTTTTAATATTAATAATGTTTATGTTTATAATACGATACGATAATTGTTATCATAATAACTAATAAGACGGCTTTATGTTTTCTACGAATCTCAATTCACATTGGTCGTGGCTGCAATATTTGCGGCTTGTGAATTTACAGTAAAAATAAATAATTGATATCTATTGATCTGATACAAAACAGGGTAATAAGTGTTTTCTATTATATTAATACCTCTTTTTACGCCACACAATTTATTGTACAAATTCTACACTGTGTATGGTATTCAATTTAGTACCTAATGTTTTTCCTACATTTAACATAGAATAAAACCGAAAATACATATGTTAATTTTTTTGAATGAAAAAACCATTTAAACGAATTATTAAACCCAAAAATGATTACGGTTGAATTTTCAAATGTTGTTAATTACTTTAAAGGGTTTCTAGTAACTATCATATTAATTTTCGAGGAAATTTTCCATTTATCACTGAGAATTTGGAGACACGTCCAAGATTAAGGATTCAATAAGTATATCTTGAAGACTCAAAATTCGCTTTGCAAGTCCGATGTGCGAATTATAGCTACACTTAGTCCTGTAACTAAAGTCGGCTAAAGAAAACAAATTTAACAAACTATTGGACTCAGCAATTAATTCACAAACTAGAAGACAATTTAACACCATTGAAAAATTATTTATAAGATAACTGGATTGAATAAACCGAAGAGTACCAAAATGAAATATTTTTGTATATTTGAAAAAAATATATATCCCCTAAACAGCCTAAACCAACAGTTCTATTGAATGGTTGCATTAAGTCTTTGTATCTATTAAGAACTCATCACATATCTATCCATATGGAAATGTGAATATTAATTCAAAAATAAACAAAATAAACTAATAGGTATACAGTTGCAAACAGATCAACTAATCACGAAAACTAGGGGTCAACAGAAAATACAAATACCACACAGAATGAATTCTAAAAAAAAAATGTAACGATTATTAAAATATAGTTTAAGTAGACTTTAATGGAAAGTCCCATAATATCCAATTTAAACATTAAAATTATTATAAATTATTACTTTATTATAATCTTACCTAACTATATTTAAAAAAAATGTTTCTTATTTATTTTTTTATTTTATAAATTAAAACATTATGGAATGTTTTATAATATACTAATATGATGCATAGATCTTAAGACAAATTTAAGGTTAGAAATCGTATTCACTTTTGATAAATTTATCAACGATTAATTATTATTGTATTCTAATTTAGTAATTTCATTTGAGTAATTGTTATTATAACGATTTTATTTCAACTGCATATAATAGTTTATTAATTTAACATAGTACCTATTTCGTAAAATATTATTTTAAACTGTTTCAAGTATTATAATTTATAATCAATAAATTACTATATAGGAAAATAACACTCTATAACATATGAGTTATCTGCTAAATTCCCGGCTATAGCCCTAATTAATTGATGAGTCTAATATAAAAGCGAACCAACAATTATTGTTTAATTAAGTATCTAATCTATAGACCGTCATCCAATGTATTATGTTCAAATTTATACGAACGTGCTTACTAAATTTAAACAACTTTGGTACTTTTCATAAAATTGCTGCATTTATTAAATCGTTTTTACACCACATAATATCTATTGACTATATATAATATGATAAAAGAAAAAGAGAAAATGACTGGTATTAAAATGATACAAACACTTTTTAGGTTTTTATACTATATATTATATAGAATAGTGTGGTATGTATATATTTTTCTTGACTACTGGTTTTTATTTTACTTCCTTTAACCTTCATTTGACGCAGTATTATTTTTCAATCTAAATTATTTCCGTAAAACGACTCAACAAAAACAACAAATGAGTTTGACCTAACGTAACACGCTTCTCCCCTTCTCGATCACTGCACAACTTTAGACAGATATATAATGTATTGTTTCTTTTATGTAGGAAACATTGAAAAATCATATCTAGCTAGTATACACCGAACAATTTACGAAAATGTCGATACATTCTTAACCATTTTGTAATCAAACCAAAAACGGATAAATAATTCTGTACAATTCAAAAAATAAAAATAACATCGCTTTAAATTTAAATGTGTTAAAACAGCGGAAACATAAATGCTCATAGAACATAATAAAAACAATAATATATAACTATAAAATATTATTTACTCAAACGATTTTCGTACGAAGTGCTTGTTTGGAATGTCACATTTGTACGAAAAGTGTATTTGAAATTAATACCCACGATTGAAAATTGGAAATTAAATTAGCTGTACTCGTTTTTAGTTAAAAATAAAATGAACTTTGGGATTAATTACATACTAGTATCAGAAAAAATTGGTGAAAAAAATTGTAATACAATTAATGAGAAACATAATATTTTACCTCTCGTCTCGTTTGGCTTTGATTCGTTACCTTATACGTTTAATATATAATATAATAACTAAACGTATCTATAACTGATAGAATTCTATCGTCCACGTTATTAGTTTTTAAAATAAATTAATTGCTGTATCCTAAATTTAGCGTGGAAAACAACGTTTGAATTGAAAGAGTTACAAAGAAACTTTTTGAATCAAGCAGCGACGAAAAGCGTAAGGTTTCTGAGTTCTAAATAAATAAACCATTATAGTGTGGACTTTATAACATAACACTATAACAGAATAGTAAAATACTATCGAATACCATCACACGCGTCATGCCAAATTATAAACAATGCAAAATATCTGGGTACAAAGACTATTGTGGGTGAAAGAACAATCATATTGATATAATATTGGTACCGTGAACGAAATAACTTTGATAAAATTGTATAATATCAAACGACCAGAATGGTAAGAACTTACTTTTGAATAAAGATTCGTTTGAAGTATTTGAAGTCCTTTCCGGAGAAATGTACAACCTTCAGTTAGAACCTACGATTGATCCCACCCCCTCAGAATATAACGATTTTAAATACCTATATCAGAAAAAGAAAAACCTAGTAGTTGGGGCACAATTTGCTTATACCCGATTATCATTCAAAATTTTTTTAGTTTTTTTTCCCCCATAAATGTCAATACATTTTATTTTTTCGATAAAAAAGCGTGAAAATGTAATACAAGGCTCCTGATATATTGTTACAATAGCAGTTAAAAAATATTAAAAAACATAGGTACAATTTATTTTTATAAGCATTTTTGACAAAATGTATCAAATTTAAAATTAAAAATGATATTTAGTTAAACTTTTATAAAATATTAAACTTTTATAGCTAAGGATTAAAAATTTAAAACAAGGTTAAACGCAAATAGTTAATTCTGTGACCAAAAAATCTAAAAACCATAAAAACAAGGTTATTTTTAATAAAGTTATTTTATGTTCAAATTTGGACAAAATTATATATTAAAACGAAAAAGAACGATTTTAGTTTTGTGATCTATTTCAAAAATATTATTCGTGGGTTCTTGAAACTTCTAAAGTATATTATTATGTACACATATGATAATAAACAAATAATAATAATTCAACTTAATCGGCTACCGTATTAATAAGAACAATTTAAACATAATATAAAATAGCTAAGGCTGACAAACCGTCTCCGTTCAGAACCCACTTTCGTATACAATGCTATCATATAATTGAATTCAAATTTAACACCATCCATTACATCACCCACTTGTAACCTGCTGTACACCAGAGGGACATCCACTTATCCGCTCTTTTTTTTCTAGTATGTCATCATTTTTTGGAACAGTAAAACATTTTCGATTTCCTACTGCAGAATGGTTTTTAAAATTCTCAGTAGTATTCAAAAACATAGGGAAAAATATAAAAAACGGGAATTTTTACACAAAACCGGTTTTGATAAAATTGATTTTGGTTTTTTGTGTACCTCAAAGACGAATGGCCGTAGATATTTTAAATTTGTTGGTAGTTTATATTACCATTTTCAATACACGATAACACAATATATTATTTTATTCCAACATAAATAACTCCATATACAAGGAATTATTATGAGGGCAAAAATTAATATTATTATTTTTGTATTTAAAATATAATAAGAAAGTTACTTTATTAGTTATTAAATTTTAGGTATAAAAAAATTTTTTTATATATTTTAATATTTGAAATAGACAATTTTTAATTTTTTCTATTGAGTTTGGATAGAGTTGGAAGCCCATTGCACACCTTGCACGCCCAATTTTTGCCATACTGTAGACCTACCTTCTAACTGATTTTAAAATAAATTACTATAATATAGGTATAAATTTCGTAAAATAATTATATAATAAAATATACTCTAGTATTATACTTTTTTTTTTTTGTTGTTAAATCGCGGCGCTACAGGGGGGCACTTCATCCTAGGATAGTCCTTCCCCCTACTCTAGTATTATACTAGGCTGACAGATCGTCTCTTATCAGAATCATTTTCCTTGAAGTACACTAAACTACTATTGAACAGTAGAGCGGTTTCCTACATCCCAACATAGGCGTAAATTTGTTTAAAAAATCTATGGGGGAGGGCTATTTTATCATTTAACGTGTATTAACATAATTTATTATTTAGGTTAAGTAAGGAAATACTTTGTAGGGGGGACTTCAGGAATTTTTAAAAGGGCTAAGACCGGTGTCGCGTAATGTGTTAGAATTTTAGAAAATGCATAATATGTTTGAATGAATTTTTTTTCGAAAACTTATAACTTAGAAGAATATTATAATATTAATTTAATAATTTGTGTTTTATTAATAGGTAGGTTGTTGAATTTAACTTATGTATAATTTACATACAATGTACAAATTTAATAATACAACACATTATTAAAACACCTAGTCTTATAAAATAAAATTCTTTCAAAATATAGATTAAAACTACATTTTGTAATGCTACACTAATATTATAATGTATTTACTCACTCAGATTTTATGGCACAATCACTAATTGTTTGTCTTGATTCCATATTGAATCATCTATAATATCCTCCTTATTGTTTTTGACTTCTGTCAACATAAACCATTACAATTAGATAATACACTTTATGAAAAATCTGTCGGTTGGTTGTGGGAGGGGGTATAAGGTGTGCATTTGCACTTATTTTTGTAAAACGTTTTCTGTCGACCGCCATAAGTAAAATGAAAACACTGATATGTATTCAAATTCTAATATTGAATCAGTGTTTTGTATTTTGTATTCTTTTTACATTTTAAGTACATTTTTACAAGTTCCTACAATTTATCCAACTACCAAGGATAAATTAATATCAGTAATAAATTATAAATTATATCGAACTTAATAAAAAAAAATAGGATTTCTAGTTACATGACTCACTACTTATACATACTTATGTTTGTTATCCGTCTTGGTTTATACATACATGGATCCACCAATCAATAGTAAAAATGAATCTATAACATTTCTCTTTTTATACATTAAATATTAGTAAAAGTACAACTTGTTCTATTTTAATCTAATTTTCTCTAAGCATAGATGGACATTTGGGGCTTACTCCTGCTCCACCGTCGGTTGATCGGACTGTTTTTAGTAACACCTGGAAATTAAAAATTGTAAAATATAAATTGTAATTATTTTTTGGTTTCCATATGACAATTATAGTACAATGGCAAGAGATTTGTTTGTCCCAACGGGTGTAAAATTGACATGCTCCTGGATAATATAAACAACAAACACCCTTCGTAAACTAGTGTAAAAATAGCTAAGTAAAAAAAATATTAGATCTTTAAGCACTATAAAGAAGTTATATCATGAATAAATGCTAAGTATATTGAATTTAAGTAAACTTATTTTGTTTCAATAATTTATTTACTTGGCGAGAAATTATTTCTTAAAAGAAACAAAGTGTGATGAACAAAATAATTAAATGGCGAAGGACTGTTAAAATATAACTTATTATTATTTTAAAAATATTATTATTAATATTTCTATACTATTCTAAATAATTCATTGTCAAGTAAATAAATTATTGAAAAAAAAAAGTTTAATTAAATTCAATATACTTAGCATTTATTCATGATATCACATCTTTATAGTGCTTAAAGATCTTATATTTTTATTTCACGTAGCTTACGAAGGGTTTTTCGTGTGATATCACTAATTTGTATCGTTATTAAATATTGAGTACTTACACAATAATCTATAAGACCAGTAATATTGTTGGTAACATTGGCAACGCTCAATTGCGACGACGACGACAACGGTTACCGTGATTCTGAATTTAATATAAATTATCATTAAAAAGTTAACACTTTTTCATTTATAACTTAATGTCTAAGCTTACGATTTTAATGATTTTTACAAAAGCACGTTCTACACAACATTTTTGATATTTTGGCGTTTACTAGTTTACTATGAGTTAATTAATGCATTAGAAAATTAATTATGTCGTATAACAAATTTACCTGTATTTTACACAGTTTAAATATGCAATTTCTGCTTCGGTATACTATAGACACACCGTCGAACAGTTGTTTTTTTTTTACTTTGATCGCGCCTTAGTGGCGATGAATATTATAATGATAATAATAACAGACTATAGTATTTAAAATATGTGTTAAGTCTGTTTTTCACACTGGTTTGGGGGAACAGACTTCTAGTAGAAAACACAAAATACCAAAATTGTTTTGTTAGACACTAGCCCCGCTAGGCTTTTTCCCCACCTGACCTTACCTAATGTGAAGAAATGTATTGTTCCGAGAAATTTATTGTTGAGTGAAATATAGGTTAGCCGGTTACAATACAATATAGACGTCGTAACAATAAAATGTATCAAATCTAATAAGCAGTAAAAATGTGTGTACGATCGGGACGAGTAACTCGACTGACTGCGTGAAAACTTATTCGGATAATATATCTGTGTCCAGACTTCGTACTGTCATACTCGTAATTGGAATGTGTCAACTAAGCATAATTTGATTACTATATCTTTATATTTAAATTACAGTGTACGTAAAAACTAATAATACTTTTATATACTGAATATACTGGGTGTATTGCTTACACTATTTTAACACTTGACATTGAACAATATACCCATAGAAATTATATATACAGGGTGAATGTTTTATCGTTAACACTCATTATTTCACGGAGCTTAAATATTTTTTAAAATATTATTTTACTTAGTTTAAGTTTACATAGTTTTATATTTATATAATATATATTTATCTCATCCCTAACAGTTTCCCAAGGGTACCTGGTACATAGTCCGTGCTGTTTTCTTGGTCAGGATGTCAGATAACTGCTCATTGCCTGTTATGCATACCAGTGATAACATCCCTTCATTGAACTTCTCACGAATGTAACGATAAGTGATAACAAACATCGATATGTTTAGTTCGCTTGTGGTTCTTCAATAATTCTATTCCACGTGGGTTGTCCACATACGAAATATATTTATCTCCGTGTGTCCCCAGAAGATCACTGATAAGTAGCGTCAACCATAAGTAAGCCAGTGGCGTATTTAGAATTTTGTTCGGGGGAGGGGGGGATATGGATTTATCAAGTGGTCACATGAGGGTGCATGAGTATCTATATCAATTATTTGGTTTAAAGCATAAAAACTTTTTTTTTAACATTGTTGACTGTTTAAAATTTAAATAACTCGTATAAGTACTTATAATAATATGTATATTTAGTGCACACTGCATAATATACATATACATATTACATAATACATGAGTCGACGAGAATATTATAATGATAATATGACGTGTTTAAATTTCGGTGGGTGTATATATGTATTTATTTTTTCAGGTAAATCCACCGGACTAGTGACAAACACTCGGATTACTCATGCTACACCGTCGGCGTTATACGCACACTCGCCAAGCCGATATTGGGAAGATGACGGAAAAGTGCCAATACCTTCAAGAAAATCGTGTAAGGACATTGCCCGCCAACTGGTTGAAGACGATCCAGGTCGATTTATAAACGTGAGTTGATATTGATATTATTATTATTTTTCATACTCATTCAAGCCTATTGATGGGATTATAATAAATAATAAAATGGTCACATACATTCTGAGGTGAAGGCGTGAAGAACAATCAGTGATTATATTCAGTCACGCAACAAATACGTTTACATTTTAAACTTCATATTAATATGTACCTAGTGGTTTGGTCAGTGGTCCGACTCCATATACCTGTGACCTTAATGGTCAACTCATTTTAACTTTGAAACATCATATTTTAAATAATATATGAAATACAAATTTAGAACGACGGCTTTTCGTTGATGTAAGTGTTAACCCTAGGCCACCATGTAACATGTTGGTCATTAATGTGAAAACATTATTGTTTTTGTCCAATAGTACTCAGGCCTTATTGATCGTAGAAGCATCGGTGTGGTATTAAAATAAACATGAGAACTTGTACTAACAATTATTGAAATAGATTTTCGATATTTAAATTTGCCAATGTTTTATGATTTTTTTAAAAAAAATTTAAATTTGTTACAAACTTTAAAAGCAAATACAATTGGTTAGTTAATAAATTTAAAAATCTGTTCCAATAATTTTTAATACAACTTTTCGTACTTATTGCTATACCAAAACCATATTTCTAAAGCCAACGAGGTCTGAATACTATTGGACAAAAAAAAAACATGTTTTTACGTTGGATTTTTTTTTTACTGCTACGGCCTCTTAAGTAGTCTGAATTTCTGTATTCACTAACTATTTAATTATTATTTCATAAGCATTCACTTTTAGCAACGTTAGTGAAGTTTAGCAAACGAAGGGCCCGTGCAACAACGAGACAAGTCCACTTTTATCAATGGTTCAGGAGAAGCAAAACCAAATTCCACATCTCATTTACCCCTATTGGCGGGAATTAATTCAGTTTGAGATAACTTTGGAAGTAATAAAGCGATTTTTCTGATTTTTCTACCAAAATATAGTATTTCTTCCATACAATTTATTCCATGGAAAAACTCATTTTTGATAAAAAATGAAATTGTCTCGTTGTTGCACGGAGCCCTTCAAACGCACTGTGGTCAAGATGAATATTATTCGTAGATATATTATTCTTGTGAGTTGGGAACTAAATATAAATAAATATATAGTAAAAATGTAAAAAATTGCATGTTGTAGTCTATGGAGACTACTACAGGACCTTAAGGTATCCTCCATGACGATATTTGTATAAAAACCTCTTTCTGCAGTGGCGTCACATATATTTTCAATAGGGGGAAGGGGGGTTCAATTAAAAAAATTCACTCTGCTGTACAGTAGGTTACAAGTGGGTCACTGTAATGGATGGTGTTAAATTTGAATTCAATGATAATATATATCATTGTATAAGAAAAACGATTCTGAGCAAAAATGTTTAGTCAGCCTATGATATTACTAAATATATTTAATGATATTAAGGTGAATAAAGTAATTTATATACAACCTATTTACGTGGAATCTTGTTTTAAATTTTCAATCCTTAGCTATAAAAGTTGAAAATTTTATACATTTTTAACTACAAAATTATTATTAAATTTTAAATGTGATAAATTTTGTCAAAATTTGAACTTTAAATTCTTATAAAAAAAAAATTGTAATTATGTATTTTTGATAGTTTTCGACTGCTATTGTAACATTATATCAGGAGATTTGCATTAAATTTTCACGCTTTTTTACCCAACAAATAACATTTTATTGATATTTATATAAAAAAAAAAACTAAAAATATCGAAAACTGAAAATGACCGTAAACAGCTCCAAACATATCAAAATATTTTGGAAATTTTATCATATGTATAGAAAATGGAAATATAAACATTCAGTAAAAATTTCGTGTACCTAAGGTCATTTGTTTATGAGTTGCAATAAAAACCAAAATAGTTGTTTTTCAAGGTGCTTTTGAAAACTACTGTAAAATTTTAACTTTTGACCCCCCAAAGTACCAACTAGATTCACTTTCTTATCAGAAAATATACTGTTGAAGAAAATCTAATCATTTTTGCTGTCCTAAAAGGTGATGGCAGACACAAAAAAAAACACACATCATTGTAAAATAAATACAATCATCGTTTCACTCAGAACCTAAAAATATATAATATAAAATTATATGCATAAATATCAACAAAAAAATTGTATTCATTTTTATAAAATATTATTATCTATACTTACCTATTAAAAAATACCAAGAGGGGCACCTAACTTAACTCGTGTTTATTAACTTGTATTGATTTTAGCTTCTGAGTGTAACGATGAATGTATTGATTTTGAATTTTGAAAATGAACATCATTGGTGCATTGGGGAGGTCAAAATTTAAAATTTCCAGTAACTTTCGAAAGCTCCAGAAAAAAAAAAAGAAAAATTAAGAAACAACTGGAATTTTTACGCAAAATCTATTTTTCAAAAAATCGAATTTGGTATCTGGTGTAACTTTAAAACAAATGACCGTAGATACATGAAATTTTCACTGGTTGTTTATATTTGCATTCTCTATACACGATAAAATTTTCAAAATATTTATTTTGAACTGTTTAGGGACATTTTCAGTTTCCAATTTTATTAGTTTTTTTTTATGTGAATATCAATAAAAATTTATTTGTTTAGTAAAAATACTTGAAAATCTAATACAAGGCTCTTGCTATATTGTTAAATTGATATTTGAAAAACATTAAAAATCTTAAAGTTTAAATCTTGACAGAATATGGAAAAATCAGGAAAGTTAGCAAATTATTTTTAGTTAAGAATTCATAAAAATTTTCTTTTTATATCTAAGATTTTAAATTTTAATACAATATTCCTTATAAGATTATCTACCTTTATCAAAAAAAAGTGTCCATAAGAAAGTCAAAATAAATATTTATGAGCGTTTGAAATTCAAATTTTTACAACATT
>WHPZ01582754.1:86041-100205 GCA_016617965.1 Macrosiphum rosae | reverse complement strand
TATAAAATGTTCAACTTTTATATCTAAGGATTGAAAATGTATAAAAAGATTCCATGTAGGTAGTTAATTCTGTTACCAAAAAATCTAAAAAATAAATAAGCACAGTTTATTTTTGTAGTTATTTTAGGTTCAAATTTGGATGGAATTACATAAAAAAATCCTAGAATAACTATTTTAGTTATTTTCTTGTGATTGTGTAATATTATTCGAGGGTACTTGAAACTTCTAAAGTACACTATTATATATCTATGATAGTATCAGGGTTTATTGTTGATGTATAACGTGTTTTAAGAACCTAATGGATATTGTGATATATAGGTACCATAGATAAGTATATAATATGTCTTACCTATACCTAGACTGACATACCGTCTCTGCTCAGAATCGTTTTTCTTATACAATGTTATTATATCATTAAATTCAAATTTAATATCATCCATTATACAGTGACCCACTTGTAACCTACTGTACAGCAGAGCACCTTTTTTAAAATTATATCATGACTAGAAAACTCTAATATAAATATTTGGTGAAAATTTCAAATATCTATTCATTTTTGAATTCCAACGAATAAAAATTGATTTTGTTAAAAACTGGTATGTTGCCGTTTTTCTTTGATTTATTTTGAATTCTGATTGGAACAAAGGATATATTGATTTTACATATTGATGGTTTTTTTTTAATTTATCTATCAGCTATTTGTCATTACCTTTTGGAGCAATAAAAATTCTTTGATTTTCAACTTTGAGGATAGTTTGGGACTTGGGTAGGTAGCAAATTGAATATAGTTGGTACTTTTAGGAGTCAAAAGTTTAAAATTCTCATTATTTTTCAAAATAACCAGGATAAACCAAAAAAGGAATTAAGGGAAAACTCAGAATGTTTACTCAAAACCAGTTAGTGACAAAATCGATTTTGTCTTTTTGACTTTTGTTGTAACTAAAAAATGAAACTGTTCACACTTTTTATTTTTCCCTATTGTTTTGAAAAGTATTGGATTTTATTTTACTTTTGACCACCTCAATTAGTCCACAATCCATGCTAAATGCACACTAGATTTAATTTTCACGATAATAATCTACACGACTACACCAATACGGAGATTTTTCTTAATTTAAAATTTTCAAGTACCTACCTATTAATTATTTTAATTTAACTCTAAATTGTTTAACACTTTATAACATACGTATGGAAAATATGAAGTTGGAACCTATATAATAATGGGTCATGGCCCACGGGTGATATGAATACTATCTAATCCCCAAGGGTTAGGTACTTTTACCAAATTTAGATAGAAGGTCGCAGGAAAAATGGCTTAAACCTTTAAGGTCACATATACATATTATACGTACACAAAGCTTGAGATATACTGATAGTAAGAACATGAAACAATTATTGATTATAGAGAAGGTACCTATATATTTTAATTATATCTAATATGAAAAAAAACCCAAATAAAGAAACGTGCACGCAGCACGCCTAACATGTACGTATAAGCGTAAAACATAATTTCCTTGTGCATATTTATTATATCAGACTTATATGAGTTATGCATAAAGAAATCAGTGGTGGTAAAATTATTATTTGATGGCCGGAGGGATGTGCCTGATTTTTTTAACGTGCAATATTTGATTATTAATAATATAATTTATAATTTATGTTATTATATAAATATTGAAAAAATAGTCAAGGAGGGGATCTATCCCTTCACCCCCATCGACCACTATTTTAGTATTTGACCATCACTGAAGGAAATGCTTTATAACTTATAACTTATAAGTATTATAACCATATACAAATGACAAATGTAATAATCAAGAGTATTTTACATTATTATATAATATGTATATATGTGTATTATAAATTATAAGTATATTGGTTTTAAATGCAAAGAAATTCATTGCAGTTATATTTGTAATAAAATACAGATGTGTGCAGATTCCACATAATATAGAACCATAGTAATGTATGGCAAGTGGAATTTCATACTCTTCCTGAAGGCAGACTGTCGTGAGGTTCTTTAAGTTCTTTTACTATTCCCGTTCTCTCATGAAAAAAAGTATATAGTCACTTTTATTGTCTATCGTAGTCTCGTCTACAGATGTAACTTAAATAGTTGAATATTATAACTTATAATTAGTATTAATCACTGTATTTAAGAATTAAGATATATACATAACCTATAGCCTACACAGTACATCGTTTATTTTTATACAATTATCATTAAACTTCTGTTATCGTTGTTTTCGAATTTAAAAACATCCATCTTAATAACATCCAACTTTGAGCTACATCACATATTTTTATTAAATTTAATCTTTGACCTTATACCTCTATAAAATATGGTTATGACGTGTTATTCGTACACTGCAGATTTTATAAATTTAACATCTCATTAAAAATGTAATTCCCTCGAATCATGGGTGATCATTATTAGAGCCCGACGGACAGTTAAAAATCTAAAGAACCATTAAATTATAATGGATGTACGTTTGGTGCGACCAGATACGTATTACTTAAGAGTTAAGAGTCGTGCATTTTTTTTTTTTTGTAGAAAAAAATGCATTCTACATATTTTAACCGTAATCTCTAACGCGTAATCCGACAAAAGCTTTGAAAACAGACATAGATTATTATTCATTACTAACTATATTTATGTATCAGTCAAAGTAAATTTTTAATTTTTACGACAATATTCAATTGGAAATGAAATATTTTGCAATATTGTAGGTGATCTCTCGAGTAGGTGACTGCAACTTAGTTAAATTTGAATTCAATTATATAATTGTATAAGAAAATTTATACTGAGCAGTGAAAGAACATTTTCTAAAAATGAAACTACAAACTTACAAACAAAAAATTGTGAATATGTGTTTTTGATATTTTTGAATTACTATAAATAAACTTATGAGGAACCTTGTGATATAAATTTTTAAACTTTTTGACAAACATTTTTATCAACATTAATAGAAAAAACTATTAAAATCGAACATTTTGAATAGTCGTCTATAAACAAAAAAAATGAGTCTAAATATTTTGAAATCTAACTAGGTATCAGCAGCTATCTATGTCACGTATTGTATAGCATATTCAGAAAGCAATATTATAATTTATAATTGAACATTTTAGGAAACATCAATTGTATTTTATTTAAAAACTCGTTTGAGTACCGTTATTATGTAATTTATAACCATCATATAATGTAAGTATATGCTTTCGCACTGAAATATTCAAATATTTAATCCAGTTAAAAAAACTATAGGCTTATACACATAACACATATATATATATAACGGTACCCAGACGGTACGTCGTACATTAATTATTCAACTCATAAACTATAACTTGTATGTATTACAGATTGTTTTATATTTTTTTTGGAACTTTTATGATAGGTTCCTACATTTTTAAATTTGAATAGTAAATCACAGAGAGTAATATCATACTTATACAATGAATATAATATTTCAAGTCTATATATAAAACAATATAAGTACCTACTATTACTAATTTATTAAAAATGTAAGTTTACAAAGTTTACAAAGTTTACAGTGTCATAGACCATATAGTTATAATGTTCATATAATACCTACGTTGAAAGTAAAATATAGTAAGTGAATAGTAATAAATGATACCTACCCAATATTTCTGTACTGATGTTAAATAAGTTACTGTAGAACAATATAGATACACGATACGCAAATAAACCACATACACACGCAGGACACTGCACTTGTACAGTTGTACTAAATTTGTTTGTTTTAATGGCTTTAAAGTGTTTATTAATATTAATATTAATAAACTTAAACACTAAATAATACTTTTAAATTCTGTATAATCTATATCTATATATATATATATATATATATATAAATGGACCGTGAAAATGTCGTTATACCTCATCAATCGAGAACGGCTGATCCAATTTGGCTCAAATTTTTTTTAAGATGTACGTAATTGCCAGGAGAAGGTTTTTACGATAGAACATTTTAGGGAAATCCACCGGAAAAGTAGGAAATCTGGATGTAAAAAATACAACAGCGGCGCAACAGTGTATTATATATTGGTTGTAATTTGTTAATCGGGCATATTTGTTAATTTGTATTATTTTTTGTCAATATCCAGCGCCACAGTTGTGGCGCGAGCTAAGTAAAAAAAAAAATAACTGTACGACCATGTGTGTATATTATATCGAAGCAGGAGTTGCCTATTTAAACTGTGTAAAATACGGGTAAATTTGTTATACGACATAACTAATTTTCAAATGCATCAATTAACTCCTAGTAAACTCCAAAACATCAGAAATATTGTGTAGAATGTACTTTTGTAAAAATCATAGAAATCGTACCTTTAGAAATTAAGTTATAAATGAAAAAGTGTGAACTTTTTAATATAAATTTATATTAAATTCAGAATCCCGGTAGCCGTCGTCGTAGCAACAGCGTTACCAATGTTTGTTATCTAGTCATCGGCGAAAATATGACAAAATTATATACTATAATTACGTAATTATTATTACTATAGACAATAATACAATATTACCGTTCTTATACCTAGATGGCTAGATCATTGTTTAAATACTCAATATTTACTCAGTATTTACACAAACAATATTGCTGTCCATACTTTATACAATATACTATATATATATATTTATATATAATATATAGCTAAAAATATGGATACATTATCATTATTTGCATTGATGATAAAAATGAGTGATATCTCAACAAAAACTCTTCGTAAACTACGTGTAAAAATGGCTAAGTAAAAAAGGTATAAGATCTTTTAGTACTATAAAGATGTGATATCATGAATAAATGCTAAGTACCTATATTGAATTTAAGTAAACTTATTGTACTTCAATAATCTGTTTACTTAAGCAGGAATTATTTAGAATAGTATATAAATGTTAATAATAATATTTTTTAAATAATAATAAGTAATATTTTAATAGTCCTTCGCCATTTATTTATTTTGTTCATCACACTTTGTTTCTTTTAAGAAATAATTCTTCGCCAAGTAAATAAATTATTGAAACACAATAAGTTTACTTAAATTCAATATACTTAGCATTTATTCATGATATCACATCTTTATAGTAGATATATATTTTTTGTACTTAGCCATTTTTACATGTAGTTTACGAAGGGTTTTTGTTGATATATATATATAAATTAATGTTTGTGTGTAGAAAACACCTCTGGGAAGAAGACAGGCTAATTTAAAAATGGTTAAATTTGGTTTTTTTTTATTCATCTGATATTAGTACGGTATTAGGTTAGGTTAGGATTTTGTATTAATTTATTATATTAATCCACCATAGGTGGAATGCGACAAACTTGGTATAACTTTGATACTTTAGAGTTAAATCATACACTTACGTACAATTTGTACAAACTGCCCGGGGTCCGGGATCCACAGCAGGTAGATTGTTGCCTACGTGATAATATACTGCTGCGAATCAAAATTTTTATTCTGGGAAACGGAAAAGTTAAGATACATTTTGAACACCATACACCGAATATTGAAAAACAAATTGAACAAAGTTTGAGACATATAGAGTTAGTACATTTAACGGGGAACGATGTGCACGGGATCAGCTAGTGTAATATAATAACCAATATTAAATATGTATTATGTATTTAATATATTATATTATATCATATTTTCATGTATCTACAGTTATTCGTTTTTGAATTACAACAAAATAAGGAAATCGCTACATGAGAAATCGAGTGAATATCCAATGTTCTAAAAATTTGAATTTCAAACGCTCATAAAAATTTTATTTGACTTTCTTATTGACATTTTTTTTTTGATAAAGGTAGATAATCTTATAAGGAATCTTGTATTATATTTTAAAACCGTAGATTTAAAAATAAAAATTTTTACGAATTCTTAACTCAAAATAATTTGCTATTTTTCGTGATTTTTCCATATTTTGTCAATTTTTGAACTTTAAAAGCTTATAAAAAAAACTATGACTAAGGATTTTTAATATTTTTCAAATACCATTGTAAAAATATAGTAGGAGCCTTGTATTAAATTTTCAAGTTTTTTTAACCAACAAATTAAACTTTATTGATATAAATAGAAAAAAAAAACTAAAAAAATTGAAAACTGAAAATGTCCGTAACCGGCTCAAAAAGAGTCAAAATATTTTCAAAATTGTATGGTGTATAGAAAATACAAATATAAACAACCAGTGAAAAATTCATGTATTTACGTTCATTTCTTTTAGAGTTACACCAAAAACCAAAATCAATTTTTTGGAAAACTGATTTTGCGTAAAAATTCCCGTTTTTCCTTAATTTTTATGTTGTATTTCCCGGCGCTTGTGAAAACTACTGAGAAATTTTTACTTTTGACCCTCCAAAGTACCAACTAGATTCACTTTCCTATCAGAAAAGCTACTGTTGAAGAAAATCCAAGCACTTTTACTGTCCTAAAACGTGATGACAGACACAAAAAAAAATAAAAAAAAAAACACACCTCATTGTAAAATCAATACATTCATCGTTTCACTCAGAATCTAAAATCAAGTAACACTATAAGAACGAAGATGACCCAAAAAAATTATGGTATATATTAAATTTTAGTTTTAGCGGACTCTTTGTAACAACTAAATTTCATTGAATTTTAGAAGGGGGTGGGGGGCTTTACCCCCCACGTGTTTTTTACACTTTAGTTTTGTAGGACTCTAGTCCCTGTAACTAATCAAACCTAGTTACGCCCATGACTATACAGCGGAGCGTAAGATTTTCTAAATCCATGCTTGCCATCAACTTTTTTAAAAAATGTTTAGCAAATCAAAATTCTTTGTAATCACTAATCCCCTTGCTGTATGAAATCCTTTCTTCCAGTGACCGAATGTCTAATCAGTAAAAACTACTAATTGGCAAATTTTCAATAAAACAATCTGTTTTGAGATTTGTTACAAAAATACATGAGATACATTGAATAAACCTGCCTTCCGAATTTACAAGAAAATAGTGGTAGGCATTAACAAATAATGACCGATTATCTAAATAAATAAAAAAAATGTAGCTAAAAAGTAGCTCGCTACATTTAAACAATAGCGTTAGAAATAAAGCACTACATTAAAAAAAAAGTAGCTTTAGCGATAGCGAGCTACTTTTTGGGGGGAGTAGCTGCAGTAGAGTTAGCGTGCTACAAAAAAACTGTAGCGTCCCGACCACTAAGTACCTATATGATCAATTTTATTGTTATTACTTATAAAGAAGCAAAAGCAGAACGTTGTTTAATTAGGTAGGTACCTATACTTTTTGTTTTTTTTTGTGGTTGCCGGAACTGCATTACATCGTCAGCGCCGCCATCGTTTATTAATTTTAAATTAATACGCATTACACTTAATTACACAACAAGACATTTACGAACAAACATTTTTTTTTAGCATAGGTACCTATACTGATGACACTAGTCTGATGTACCTAATGAAATGTCAAACACTTATATTTAACTATACCTTCTCAATACCCACAGTTATTTTGTTTAAACAAATAATGTCAAGAATTAAAATTAAAATTTGGAAAATCCTTAAAAATATAAAACCTAGTTGCATTATATTATTATAATAATTTGTTCTGACATCACGGGAGATTCGCCACCAAGTGATCACATCAACGAGTCTCAGGACGAACGAGACTAATGCAGGAGCGGCGCGGGCTAGGCTCTGCACGAGAAGCACGTGCCAATATATCCAGGGCTGCGGACTCCGGTCAGAATAGGGAAATATTATGATCCAGAATCAAGATGTGAATTGCGAAGGGGTAAGATGGGGTAAACTGACCGTCTATACCCACGTTGTTGGTAATGCCATTTACAATTGTTAAACAAATATAAGACCTCGTCGAGGGTAGCTGTGGAGAATTTTTTTATTTAAATAAACAATGATACATGGAGGGGAAGTAATGCTTAGACAGTTCCCCTCATACAGAGGCTCAAAATCTAAAAAAAAATTTAAAAAGGTTCATTATTATTATATCATTGATTACCTGGCTACCTAAAACTTATTGTTGACATACAAATAATTGGCACTTACTGATATTAACTACAGCTAATATGTGTATGCCGGCTGCAGGGTAATCAACCTAAGGCACCTTTGAGGTCCTTGTGCAATCCAAATGTAGCATTGAATAAACCCTTACATTTTTAATTTGATAACATATGTACAGATAAATTTGTGTTTTGTGTATTATTCAATATACATCGGTCTTATATTATATTATCACCGGCATTTTATTTATTTTTTGTACTTCTATTCAATGTACGATTAATTAATAATTATGTAAAATAAAATAGGTACCTACCTAATAAATTTTTATTTTTGAAATCCGAAAACCACAATAATAAAATAATTGTATGTTCACAGATTGAAATTATTAGTTTCGGCGCACAAACTATTTGGGTTAAAAAAAGTTTTTAGTTATTTTAAAGTTAAAGGTTTATTCATTTTTTTAATTTTAACGTAAGTTCCTTTAAATATATTATCCATGATAGTCATGTTTAAAATTTTAAGCCATGCAGATATACCGATATAAAGTTGTCCAATTAATATTTCCACTTAGTCATCGTATTCATTAGAAATATAAAAGTAATTTGCTTATAGCCTATGTGTATATTGCATACAATCTGTATTATATAGAATATAGAAAACAAAAAAAAAAATAAAACCAATTAAATGCACGTATCTATTTGAATGTACATTTATTCTATAATAAATTAAAAGTGTTTATCAAATTAAACTCATTTAGTTGATAACTTAGGAAGCAAAAAAAAAAAAGAAAAAAATGTTTATTATAAAAAATTATATTATTGAACCAATAGGTAGTAAGATAACATTTGCATGATTCAATTTTACGGTGATTGACGTTTGTGAAAAAACTTCAGGATTCTATTAGGTAAATGTCTATATTACCTACAAAATATACATAATATATATATATTATAATATACATATATAACACACCTCCATTACAGTGACCTCTAGTCGACATCGAGCCGTTAATGTACACCACTCGAAACGTACAGCAGAATGATAGTTCCCTGAGCTTCGTTGATGCGTTTTAACGATTTCTGTAGGACTCGTGAACTCGAAAAACGAAACATGTATAAGTACGAAAATACGGAAATAATAAATTATTGAATGAAAAACAATGTTTTTTTTTTGTGCATACGCTCAGCGGCGTGCCCAGCAATTTTAAATTGAGGAGGTGGTGGTGGTATTATAACTAATGAAATGTTTAAATTAATTGTGGTGGTAAATGGTAATACCAAACACACAAAAAAGGGGATTTATCGGACAATGGGAGGGGATATAACATCTAACCTGTCCCTGTCCACGGCACTGCACACACTACACGAACTATATTACAATAGGTATATAAGAAAACCAAAACAGCAAAACAATGAAATAAAATACATAAAAATGACTGTAACAGGATAGATGGACAAAAAAGGGGGAGATAGTACCAACAGTGTTCGTGTAGAACGTTCACTGTATAAATATTGAACTATTTTGGCCACTGACTACTGACAGTGGTCAGTGGCTACCTATTGGCGTTCCCGCGACAGGACGATTGTGTAAACTCTTTCAATTTGAAAAGCTGTTAACCCTCCCAATGCATAACTCTCCCGCGTCTACTCCAGTACTGCCTGAAGGGTGTATGTAAATTCTCCCGAGTTTGTAATAACTTAATTTGTGCATTATAGTTATTTCATTATATTATACAGATAAGTAATATACTGTATACTAGTATATATTTGAAGCTTCTGCTTTCATTGGGAGATGAAAAAGTTTCAAGGAGCATTACTGGCTTACACGTTTAACGATTACCGTGTACCTACGTCCTACACATTGTGTGTGAAATATTTTTTTGTACTAGGTAAAAAATAGATTTACTATTTATAAACACTATAATATAAACATTTAACCATACATTTTTGTTTCCTAGCTAAAAGGATTTTTTTACGTTGTATTAGAACACAATTTGGTAAAAAAAAAATGGATCATTAATCTATCAGTTTATTCATTAATTAATAGATACATAATACACCTCATATGTAATAACTAATAATATTAAATACAATCAGTTTTATTACCAGTACTTTACTTTTCTTACTTCTCTAATAAAAGATACATATTCTACAATACGACCAATTATCATGGATTAATAAACAATAAGCAGTTACACCTACAAGTGATTCTGACGCCTCAATTTCCAATTGGACATCTACACACGAGGCCGTAGCTATTATTATATAACTATAATTGCAGAGTGTTGGTTTGAAAAGTTGAAGGACTTTCTAATGGGTTAAGTATACCTTTTTCATAATATGATTCTTAAAATGTTCTGTAAACCAATAATAATAAATCTTGGTTATTCTAATTTTTAAGCTGTTTTAGAGTTCCACTCTAATTTATTACTGGTCCTCAGGTTAGGATATTTTAAACTCGAAAGTTTTAAATTAACTAAAAGGAATATACAAACTATTTTCGTTTTCTACAAATTTTAATCATTTCAGCCATTCTTCATCGTCAATTGCAATATGTGGTATACCTTCCAAACTATTTCATTTAGGACGACCGGCAGGTACTATAACTTTAGTACCTACACATTTAAATCACTATCACTATGACTTGGAGTTAATATTAGTTCTAATCGGCAATTAACTAATATGTTTTTTAAATCTTCATCTAGACCTAATCAACATTTCAGTGGAATGCAAGCATTAAATTCACCAAGTCTATTCGCAGGGTTTGTATTATTTTTAAAATCCCAACCTGAATTTTCATAACAGTTATTATAGTTGTCGGGTGTGCCTGATAAATGTCTTTTATAAGAGCTGGTAATACCGAGAACACGGGTTATCTACTTCATTGGTTTTTAATCGCATTTGTTCGAAGAGATATGAAAAACCATTAATAGAAAACTTTACTTTAACAACTTCTATAGGTTGCAAATTTTTTTGTGTTGCTTGCTAAAAATTGCAAAAAGGTTGGTAAATATTAACACAAATTTAGTGTCACGATGTCCACATTGAGAGGCCAAGTTTTGGCAAGTTAATGTAAGTTCACTGTTCAGGCTATGGCTATACTATGCAGGGGCGTCATTGGGGGGGGGGGGGCAATGTGTACATTTGCACCAACTTTTTTTTAAATACCTTCTTTTTCCGGCCAACAATAAATATAAGCACCGATATACCTAAGTGTTTTATATTTTATATTTTTTTCAGTATTAAAAAAAAATATATTGTACTAATGTTTAATTTCCAAGAATTTTTGATGTGATTTTGTGGTCCCACAATATTATAATTTATAAAACTATAACACAAAAATTGTGAAGAAGGATACCAATAAAATACATTTCTGGTTATATTAAGCTAGCTTTATTATATTATATTTTGAGTATGCAAAGAGAAAAAAATGTATAGACTATAGGTTAGGTTCGGTTCGGTTTTTTATAAATGTTCATACTAATATAAGTGACATATTAAATTAATTATAAAAATATTCCACAGTTTTTGTCCCCACTTGACCGCCCCCCCCCAAAAAAAAATGTGGCCTGATAATGATCTGAATAGCCTGCAGACATTTTGGCACCAACAAAAAAAAAGTTTAAATGACACCCCTGATACTATTACTTAACTGCATTACAAAATAATAATTAGTACAATGAATACGGTAATAAGTAGCAGTGTTGCACTATCAAAAAGTAGAGAATGAGGCACTAATAATATAATATATTATTAAGCTAATAGTACCTAATTAAAATATTGAGATTATAAATTACTAGTATAATAATATTAAAAGTGTATCTCGGTTTAATATATAGATTGTTCAGGTGTGCCGTGCGTTGTGCGCATACTGTATGGTGAATAGTTCAATAATGTACCTAATAATATATTATACAATATGTATAGTTTATACTATGTAAAAGCATAGGCGCAATTTCAACTTTTGACTTGGGGAGGGGGGTTGAATATATATAAGGCAAGCGGACCATTGCAATATAGCATATTCAAATTGTATGTCCTAGGTTTTTTTTTGAGGGGGCCTAGCACCCCCCCAAGCCCCTCCCACTTTGAGCCTATGTGTAAAAGTATATTCTTTTTAGAAGCTATATTTAACTAATGAGGATTGTTCTTGCTATAAGAAATCAATTAGTTTGAGGATATTGCTTAGCTCCAAGTTAAGAGCTTCTAGAAGGTTGTTTGAAAATTTCCAATTCAATTCTCTCCTTCAAAGTATTCTATGATTTATATATATTATGAGAGCTAATAATAGGTCCTAAATTTAGGTCCTAGGAGGCTCAAATTTTGTATGGAGGTCTAGGGTCAGTGACAATACATAAAAAAAATAAAAAATAAAAAAATCCTTTGTTTCTAATTTATTGTTATCACTAAAAAGTAGAAAATAAATTTTTTTTTAAAAACATGCTTTTCTTAATACTACTTAATACATGAACGAAAAAGTTGAAAATAAACTTACTTTTAAAACAATTTCTTAATGAAATTTCAAGGTTATCAAGATATTACTAAAAGTATTTCTAAAATGTATTTGTTGCATATTTGTTATTTTTAAAACTTGTGAATTACAAAAAACGAAATGCATGGGGCTCCTATGAGTCAAGAATATCTCTTACAAAATTGGAATTATGATCAATCATCTTTAAAATATTTATCATAAAGTTTATCTAATGATTCAGTTGTAGAGTGACTTTATTTACATAGGAGTTATCATAAGTGCCCCATGCTTTTCGTTTTTTGTAATTCACAAGTTCTAAAAATTTTGCAACAAATCATTTTAGAAACACTTTTAGTAATATCTTGATAACCTTGAAGTCTCATTAAGAAATTTTTTTAAAAGTAAGTATTTATTTTCAACTTTTTCGTTCATGTATTAAGTAGTATTAAGAAAAGCATGTTTTTAAAAAAAAAATTTTATTTTTTTTTATTTTATTAATTACATTTTAGTACAATTAGGTTAGGTTAGGATTTTGCATTAATTTATTGAATAACTTTGATACTATTTAGAGTTAAATAATTAAATTATACACTTACGTATACGCACCATGTGGGGTCTGTGATCTACCGTAGGTAGATTGCCTAAATGTTAATTTACTGCACGCATAATCACAAAAACATAGCAATAACAACGCATTGCCGTGTCCAGCTAGTAATACTATATAAGTATGATTATAGTTTGTATTTTTATTACAGTCACACCCACGCTGGAGCAAGTGATTTCTACTACCGCTTAATGCGACACACTATAATAATGTGATTGTGTTATATTATAGTAGGTGCTGTATGCGATATTAGGTAGGTATAGCATAAAATAATTGTTGGTCGAATGTAATGTAAATCGTAATACAATATCAACAGGTGTTCACCGAACGACTTGAACTGCAGTTTCCCCGCACCCATGGCCGTTTGTATCACTATTTGTATTGTTATTGTATTTACTTATTTATAGTTATTACTTATTACCTATACGGCTATGCATTGTATTAATAGTACATAAAATATATTTTGTGTAATAACACAAAAAAATATTTTATGAAACCCATATAATAATTTTATATACAGGGTTGGACAATAAGTTACTCAAAAACTATGTAACTACTAACTATAATATGGCTACAAGTAACAGTTATATGTAACCAAGTTACATTTAAAGTTAAAAGTTGCATTGGTAAATTTATAAAGAATTATTGACCGGCCAGGGGCTGGGTAAAACCACATTATGGTCGTATGGTCGTTATGTTAGGAAAAAAAGATGTACCTACCAACTATAATCATGCAACTACTGAATATCGAGTGGCCAGATAAATTGTGAAAATCAAAATGAACGAATATAAAAAAAATCATGATCATGTATAAACTGTATGTATAATAATTTTTAAACATGGTTCCTATATTGTAACAATGTGTGAGGAGCCTTCATTCTTGTATTAAATTTTCAAGCATTTTGACTATACGAATAAAATTTAATCAACATATATTTAAAAAAAAAACTAAAAAAATTGAAAATGTCTGTAAGCCATTTGAAAAGAGTCCAAATATTTTGAAAATTTTATAAAGTATAAAAATTATAAAAATTATAAAATTAACATATTGTGTAAATTTCAAGTATCTA
>WHPZ01582754.1:65167-85991 GCA_016617965.1 Macrosiphum rosae | reverse complement strand
ATACGGTTATTAGTTATTTAATAACAACAAAAAAAGAAAATAGTTGTATGAGAATTTGTTAATTTACGGGAAAATATCCGATGTCTAACTTCAAACGCTCTTAAACATTTAATTTGATTTTCTGGTATGGACATTTTTTTTTTTTTTGATAAAGGTAGACACACTTATGAGGAATCTTGTATTAATTTTTTTCTTTTGAAGACCCACTTATGAGAATTATCAAAGCACAAAAAGCACAATGTAACTTTAATTGTAACTTGTAACTTTTATATAAAGTTACAGGAAAATTTGTAACTAGTTACAAGCTACAAGTTAAATTGTAAATGAGTAACTTGCTACAAAAGTAACCGAGTTACATAACTTAGTTACATGTAAGTATGATATGCCCATCCCTGTTTATACATAGGTACATAATATTAAATTATGTATAATTCTATATAATAAAATATACCTACTAAAATTTAGAGGCCACATAATATGATGATTTATGATAGACATTATTTTGTCTGGTTACTTATTATACTATACAATATAATCTACCCAAACTACCTATGCTCATCTCCATTTTTTCCTTTAATAACGTTTTTATTCATATTCTGATTTTTGGAATTTTTAAGTATACTTAAAAATACTATCTTTTCAAAAACATATATATCCTAGTTCAAGTAAAAATAAATTTTTTATATCAGCTAAGGAGTTAATATTTTCAAAAAATCATTTGCTTATTAATTTACAGTGAATAGGGGGTTCTCGATTTAAATAAAGAAGTTTGTATTACCACTGCTGCAGGACATGTATTTCTATTGTATGGAAAATCTCAGTGACAAGTCAGTGTTTTAAAATTTGGTCCTTATTATAGTATACTTAAAAATTACAAAAATTAGAAATTGAATAATTTGAGATGAGTGAGCACTGAGCATGCTCGTTAAATCACCCAATATGGCAGTATGTATTAGGTAAACGATTATTATTTAACTAATTCAGCGTGTACCTATAAAACAGTATAGGTAGGTATAATACCTATGATTATTAATACACCAACTAAATATAATGAAATGGGCACGCAGTTCACTCGTTTATAGGTAGTTACAAGTTTAGTGTGCGTATATACACATAATTATTAATATTATACGTATTACTAATAATCTCGCTGATCTCAGATCCAATATAACAGACATACATGCAATTACCACATACATAGCTATAATACTAATACACATGTAGAAGCGCTACCGTGTTATAATTTAATCCGTTAACGTATAGGCCAACGGTTCGTGTTGTATCTCAGTATCTGTACCTAAGTATATATAGGTAATAATAATATAATATTATACAGAGTACAGTGAAATTAAAACCTGACGATAATGTCAATAAAGTTACCCTATACACAGTACTTTTACGAGCTTACAGCTTAAACTTTTTATATATTTTCGATTAAACAAAACGAATAATATTGTAAAATGATCGTTAAAACCTTATATTATTGTGTATAATCGATATAATTTTCAAGGTGACCTCCATTCTGCGAGACGAAAACACCTCTCCATACTCGCACATAGTATACCTACTACCTGTTGGCTATTGCAAGTGACGGCGATGCACAGTATAGTAATATAATATACATAGGTATACTACTGGTACCTATATATATAATATATGTATGTATGTATATCGTATACGTCATATAGTTGAGGTATTTTTTATCTCATAATTAATAAATAAACTATTATAGGTACATAATATATACATATTATACCTACGTATAAATAACATAATGGGTAAATTTTTCAGAATTTCCGACACAGCAACACATCAGGTATAGAACATATAATACGAATATATAATATTAGATATACCTTAGGATATAGATATATCGTATTATTGAGCTCGTTGTTGTTCCATCTGTTGACTGTTTGCCGTTTGCGTAATATTATGTTTGTATATAATATATTACATACTATTATAATATTATTCTTTGTTTATTAGGTGCCTAGTACACAAATCCTACAAGAGTATATAATATATATATTATATAATAATACATTAATATATCAGGTGATTCAACGTTTGTATTTATAACTACAGGCTACGGACATACGATACTGTGGTATTATAGGGGTACACCATACGAATCTACAGTCTACACGTGATGTGTAATTGATTGAAATATATTATACTATTCGCCCGTGAACTGTGGCAAGTACCTATACCCACGGCTAAACCTTTAACAGTTTAACCGCTGCTATATAAAAATATAATAAACACTACAGCAGTATCTACTATAGTCACTAGGTACCTATACAATATGCACCTACCGATTTCCTGTACAGTATTTTATTAAGTGACATAGTGTATACAGAATACAGATTTTTATACTTCGGTATGTTCTGGTCGATAAAATATTTAATAGAGTAACTCGGTCCATTGTATACTACCAAAAGCGGAGACAATACGGTTATTTTATGTATGCAGTGCTCCAATAATTATGTGTTAAGGATTTCTTTTCTTGCCATTGTTTCGGATTTGTTTAAATAGTGTTAAAAAGTAGAACGATAAATGACGGTGGTTACACTACTTACACTGATTGCGCGGAACCAAAACGTGTTGCATACTTATTTTTTGTACACATAATATTAACGATAATAATAATATGGTCAACGGTACGCCCATGTGGCGATAATGCAGCGAAGATGGGCGGATATTGGATGGATTCGGGACCTTGAGGCATGTGGTGTAAATTGTAACACAACATGTAACACAATTCGTCAAACGTATACTAACCGTACAAAAAATTCAAATCGATTCAAATAAATATAATATTGTTAAGGAAAACTTGGAGCCAAAAACTACGACTACTATTATGCATTATATATTATATTATATTATATTCTTCAAGAAATCGACTCCCATCGTACTGTTCGTACTGCAGAATCAAAACAGACTACAGAGTAGGAGTTCTTTTGTTAGACAAAATCAAAATTATTTTGAATCACGACGAACTATATTTTCAAACTCAAAACACGTCGGTTGTGAGAGGCGAGAGCCAAGAGCTACTATATAATATTATACTATGTATACGTGTCTTTACTCTTTATATATATTGTATAAAATATTTGAGCATAGAGCACGAAAACGCACATGCATAATAACTACAAACTATAATAGTAGAGATATTTGGTACTATATTATTATACCTTCATGTCTATATACACCGTGGTAGTATTATAAGTTTTAATCACTTGCGGTTCATTTTTTATTGTCTAGTGACTGCAGCTAGAGTAGCATCCTTTAGAATATGTAGAATATTATTATATCATTATTATGTATCCATGTAGTACCGCAGTGGTGTAGTATACCATCAAAATCAGACATCAAAACCGGTTTTCTTATTCAATGAGTAACTGAATATTCTCGCGAGCTGCTTATAATAGCGACATGGCGTACCGCCGAGGAGCCAACATGATAATATAAATGAATAATTGATAACATTAATATTTAGAGGACGTCACACTAGTTTTAGCATAGAACACCGAACAATGGTTGTAGTTGACTATAGCCTATAGGCACAGAATATATGCTATAGCCTATAGACTATATTATTATGTTTAGATATATAATAATATTGTCTTGTTAAGATTAAAACCGCTTCTACCATCTTCCAACAATTTTTTTTAGTGTATTTAGTGTAAAATTAACTGTAGATACATGAAGTATTTACTGAAAGGGTATATCAGCAATTTCGATGTACCATACAATTTTCAAAATATTTTGACTCATTTCGAGTTATTTATAATCATTTGAAATTTTCTAGTTTTTTATTCTATAATTTCCAATACAATTTTTTTCTGTGGGTAAAAAAACTTGAAAATTTAATACAAGGTTACTTATAAGTTGTTATAATAACAGTTGATAAATATTAAAGATCCATAGCCACGATTTTTTTTTGTAAGTATTTAGAGTTTAAATGTTGACAACATTTATCAAAACAAAAATGTTCAAACTTATTGTAGTAATAAAAAAAAATGTTCAATTTTTATAGCTAAGGTTTCTAATTCTAATTCTAATTCTATAAACAAGGTTCTCATAAATAGTTCATACTGTAGTGATCCCTCACTAGCGTTTATTAAAAATGAGTTCTACGACGTACAGAAGGTGGCTGTAGTTGAATTATTAGGCATTACCCTGAAAATTAAATTTGAAAATGTCATTGTGTGTATAAAATATAATAATACCTATTATACTCTAAAAGTATATTTTCATATATCCACGATTAATATTTTTAAATTAGACCAAAATAACTAAAATCGTCATTCTTAGTTTTAATATATGTAATTTCATCCAAATTTGAACTGTAAAAAAGAACTGTGTTTATATATTAAATATTTTGAAAATTGTATCATGTATAGAAAATAGAAATATAAAGAACCAGTGAAAATTGCATGTATCTACTGTCATTTGTTTTAGAGTTACACCAAAAACCAAAATCGATTATGTCGAAAACCGACTTTGAGTAAAAATTCCCGTTTTTCCTTAATTTTTTTTTTTGTTTTTTCTGGTGCTTTTGAAAATTACTGGAAATTTTTACCTCCTCAATGCACCAACTAAATTCACTTTCCCATCGAACAAGATACTAAAGTTGAAAATAGAAGCATTATTTCGACTACTTATCATGTAGGTACACACACAAATAAAAAAACACACATCATTGTAAAATCAATAAATTCATTATCGCTCCACTCAGAATCTTTTTTTCAGAAATGTATTATTTAAAAATATATTTACAATCTATACTACAAGTAGGTATAATGATTAAGTGTATTGACATAAAATTATAACGTTTTACATACAAACATTAATTGTAAGTAGGAAGGCTCCCATGAGCCAGTGCCACCTGACAAGAAATCAAGAAATTAAAATTTCAGAATCTAAAAATATATTATGTAAGGACACAAGTACACAACATTCACTCTTCCCTTTTAACAAGTCTCCCTAGACCCCAACCAAACCGATTCGTCATAAGGTCAAACTTATTCGCGGCTGTAATGTCCGCATTATCGTTCCGTACAATTGATATATCATAATGATCCATCAAACAAATATTAAATATACAATTTAGTAAAGTGGAAAAATCGAAACGATCATAACACATGTGACTATATGTAATATGTAAGTACTGAGTAATAAGTATATGCGACACATATATTCTATATTCGTAAACGGTATATAAGTAGGTATATTATGGGTAACGATGTAACTTGCTTATTGCTTATCAGTTACCTACCTATAGTCTTGTTCCGAAACGTCATCGATTTCTCATCGAACTATGAATGTGTTTGTGTGTATACTCGGATACGATGGTTACCTACCTCATACTGTATAGCTCAAGCCTGAAACTAAATCTAAACGGTTATGAAAGGAATTATTAATCATTAATCAAATAAAGCGTTTTATGTTGTAAATAAGATAGGTATAGTACTAAGTACTATAGTTATAATATTATACAAATATTGAAACATACAATATATATCGGTGGCATACCCAGGATTTTTCAATGGGGGGGGAGGCTTGAAAATTAGAAATTTTTATTTTGTCCAGTCTTATGATTTCAGACCTTTATTTGAGGTATTTTAAAATGTTTGTAACTTTTAAACTTTTCTGGTAGAAAAAGTGCTCTGATCATAAGCTTCGATACACGATGTATGTTTTTTGAAGCAAATTGGATCTAGTTGGTACTTTTAGGTGGTCGAAATTGAAAATGCTCAGTGCTTTTTAAAATAATTAGAGAAAAAAAATGAAAATTTATTAAACTTATTTGGTAATCAACTTTGTTATATCGTCCTCACTTTGATTGTATTTGATTAATTAATTTTTTTTTTTTTGAATGTCAATAAAAAATTATTTATCCGGTCAAAAAGCTTAACAATTTAATACGTAAGTTTATATTATAGCTAAAATATTAATGATACATAGGCATCATGGTTATTTTTTATAAGGATTTTAAGTTCAAATTTCGTCAAAACCACAGTTAATTTGTAGTTCAAAACTTATAAAATATTAAATGTATATAGCTAAGTCTAGACAATTAAAACAAGGTTTTTAATTATACAAGTACCTAGTTCATACTTTTACCGAAAAATTACAGATAATTTATGAAAATTGGTAATTATGCAAGTACAATGTTTTTTTCAAAAATGAGTTCATTCTGGTATATATGAAATTTACGTCATGCTTACTATAGTTGACAATTGAAACTTTGAAACTTGATAAATATATTTTTTTTAAGTAATAATAATACGGTCAATGGGGGGGGGGCTTCACCCCGTTAGCTCCCCCTGCGGACGCCACTGATATGTATCAATCATACTTCAAACCTGATATTATACTTAATGTTTAACGAGCTCTGTGTGGCCGTCCTGTTGTCTACATAGGTGTATTTCTGTTCTACAGTACACCCTTTTTTAGCATTCTTTTTTGTTCCAACGTATGTGGGTTTAGCATGTGGAAAACGATGGTGAAGTCTGCAGAGTTTGATGGTTGGGCTTAGTTTTGAAGTTATACCTATAGCTATATAAGTCTGAGACCCACCCAAGGTGGTTTTACTTAATGTTTTATATTGTTTTCTATTGTAATTGTCCGAGCAAGCACATCGAGCGATTGACCACTCCGCGGGTGTATATGAAAATACTATATATTTCAATAAGCTATATATAACATTAAAACACTAAGTCTGACCTCCATATTCTAACTTACCATCGTTTTGAGAATAATAAACCACTACGTTGATGCATATACCTATACATTAAAACAAAAAAAAATGTGTGTCGTATAATTAATTGTATAACATACAAGTTCCGCCATCATAGGCTCAAATAGCCCTTATTCGTAGTAATTGTATATTAGTAATATAATATTACTATTTACTATTTTACTACTTACTAATAAGTAATAACCAGCCACCAGGGTGATTTTTATCCAGTATTTGTTTATCTCTATAGGCTTATATCATATAGGTACCTTTTTTTTTTTTTTTTGAAAAATAATTGGCTTTATTTGAAAAATTACGATCTCTACAGTATGTACAATAAGTAATATTAACAATTTACAAACAGTTGACAATGTTATATCACACATTTGTAATACCTCTTACATTTATAAGTTTTAATTTAAGTTATCAAATCACGACACCCTTTCCTCTTGAGGCGTCTGGTTGGGAATATAGGTACGTACATAATAATTTAAATTTGTTGACACTATCTACCATTTAAAAACTGAATTGTATAAGTAATATGCAGCCGTGCAGGTAATTATAGTATTAATAATAATTTATGTCTTATGAGTATAATAGCACAGACAAGTGTAATATTATCGTTGTAATATTTATATACCTAACCTGTAGAGTGTAGGTACACTGTAAAATCACTGGAAGACATTTTAATATTTTAATATCTAACTGAGTTAAGAATATATTTTTTTTGCATTTATAATAAAACGTTATACATAGGTACCTACCAGTTGCGTAATTTGGTCATGTTTGGGGGGGGATTGGAACATTTACCTCAACCTCCCCCCCCACGAACTACCGGCCACCAAAAAATCAAAAAAAAAATGGTTTATATCATAAAAACTTCTCAGTCCAACCATTTTATGTAACCAGATGTAATCTGAGAAATGTTAGAAGGGTTCATGTATAAATGTTTAATGCATGCATACATGAAAATATAGGTACTAATAAACATACTATTTAATAAAGTTTTAAATGTACTTTTTCGAGCTGATTCGAAAAATGACAATTCTGAGATCATTCTGATCTGCGTGGACGTAAAATACTCAAAATTGTAATCTTTAAAAGGTTATACCCTGAAACTAAGTCCGAGCAACAAATTCTGATTACACCATTGTACTTAATTCATAGAAAATTTGAAATTTACCTATTACCTATATTCGTAAAAATCCTAAAAAATTCGTAAAATTCGAGCTAAACTGGATTATTTCAATATATTTGTACAATATTCAATTTGCAATATAGTGAACAGTGTTTATCACGAGGTAAATACTAGTATAGTATAATCTTAGTTACAGCTACCATAGGGGATTTGGGATTTGGGTTTTTATTTGTTGTTTCTATAAAATCTATATTAGTACCAATAAATAATAAGTACATAAATATGGTTCTCCGGTTATAGAAAAAAAAATAAGAGGGGATTTGGTACCTATACCTATGTAATAGGCCAACACCGTATTAAGTATAATAATACATTTACATAGGTAATTTATTAATATGCAGCATCATAACAATTAACAAAACTTATCGGCTTTACTAAAAATATTGATACTTATAAATATACCTACATAAATACATTTTATAATATTTAATGCTTTTGAGTAAAACTTAAATGTACCTATGCAAAATACTGTAAATATTGAGTATAACATTTAATTGTTATGACCAGGGATCGAAACCGTTTCAAATTTTAACGGTTACTGTTTCGGTTTTTGAGAACGGTTTTCTACATTTTATGGTTTTGGTTTAGGTTCTAAGATCGGTTTTTCAAATTTATTGGTATTAAGAACGGTTTTTGAATTTTTTTTTCATTTACCTAATAACTGCAGACCGGATTTTACTATCTATTTACTATTAAGGGCTGAGCTAAAGCCCTAGAATACGTCTGATTTGTAAAATTCGTCTACACAATGATATTTTCAAATGAGATTTTTTGGCAAAAATGAATTTAACTTACTTTAATAGATACCTACTAACGTCTAATACTAAAATTAATCACAATAATATCATAAAACTTTGAATAGTTCAATAATTCCATGAAATATTTATTCTTCATATTTAAATATTATATTTTATAAACCAATGACCAGATGAATTACATTTTAGGTTTCCGGTTAAGTTTGTTCCAGTGACTAACAATAAAATAAAATTAGGTAGTCCTTAAAGCATTGAGACGAACATCAAACTAACAGACAATAATAATTACAGACGCAGTACTCTGCAGACCAGACGCAGACACAACCACACAAATTCTTAAATTCTTACACAAAACAATACTGTAAATGAGTGTAAAATAAAATCAAAAAAAAATTGTAACTAATGGCCATTGTAGCTGATACATGTTAATTAAGAACAATAAAAAAAAATAATAATAATAATTACGCATATACTAATAATAATATAATATTGATTTAGCTAAACAAATAAGTAGGTACATACAATGATATAAATATATAATAAATAATAATAGTTATAATATGTATGAAACTTCCCTTTAGCATAATGTTTCTGTTGGGGGATATAGAAGTTTGACAACTTATGACTTCTATGTAGATAGGTTGATAGGTATCTAGCATAGTAGCACCTACTTACCAAGTTAAGAGTAAAATTATTTGATTACCTACTTTAATCTAATTTTGAAAATAATATAATACATTTACAAATATAAGGCCCCTTTGACACAGCTAAGCGTAAATTCGAAATCACAGATAGATATAAGTCAATAAATAACTCTATTATCTATATTCTACACGACTATTTGCGTGTTCAAAATTTAAATGAAACATAAAAATACGGTACATTTTGGTTATCTATCATATTCCGGCAGTGCGGCAATCAACTATTCAACTGGCGCGGTGACGGGATCTCGAATTTCCGTTATCGTAAGTACTCCAAACTGTTCAATATTTATTTCGAAATAATAATTTGCAGCCATTCAGGCAAATCACTTGTACATTTTTTTTTTAATCAGATTAGTGGAGTACGCACTCAAAATATTGTACGTTTATCATTTATGCGCCAATGGCGATCGGCAATGAGCATATAGGCGTGAATAGAGGTTGAGATCTGGGGGGGGGGGGGCTGGAGTACTATAATATAATAATATTGAATAAGCTTATAAAAAATTTAGGAAATTTTTGGGGGCTTCGTCTCTAAATCCCCCTCCTTATTTGCGCCGGTAATCGGTCAAAATATCCAAATTTATCCGTTAATATGAAAATTAGTAGATTAGTAGATTACACTTTACTTTCTAATAAAATTAGCTCAAATATCACAAAGTATACTGCATTACTGCACAAACATTAGTAAAATACTCAAATAATATAAAACAAAATAAAATGTATACCTACTTAAAATGTAAAATAATTTTCAAGCATTTTGTGTTTTGACAAAACTAAAATGATATAAATAAAAAAATGCTGAGCAAGGAGTGGAATAAAACAGCATTTGGGAAATCGTCGTTCTGACCATGTTAGATACTTAGATCCATGATATAAATATATAATTAACAATTATTATGAGTTAATTATATCACAGAACAATATGATTATTGATTATAATATCATGGTTTGATAGAAGCATAAATTAAGATATACACCATATTATTATACTTAATAAATAATAATTAATAATATACTATATTCACAGAACTGAGAACAATATAATGTACCTATTCGAGAATAGCAGTTTAATGGAAGCCTAATCACGCAAGCAGCAATAATTGTTCGCTGGAGTACCATACTATACTACCATGTACGATATTCGAAAAGTACCCATTAAAATATAAAATATAAAAAATACATTATCAAAAAATAACCAGCGCAGTCACGCCGTCGTCTGTTACTTATCTGGCGTCACTGGCTCACTGCATTACTGCAATCAGCGAACCACCGACCCACATTATCAGCGAATCTCTTATCTGCCCAATTCGCAATATTATTATTATTGTTAAAACTTTTGCGCTGAAATTCTGTTTAGTGTTCTACTGTTCTATCGTCGACCGTCATCTCGTTTATCCATAAAATGTCACCGGTATCGTATCGTTTCAGACACTAAACACCTCCAATATTGTAAATTGTTTTTGAAAATGAAACCGTCCGAACGTCGGGTCGTATGCCAACGGTGATGCGCTTACGACTCGCGGTCGATGTGGCTGTGAACTGCAAAACTCGACTTTTCACGACAAAATGGCATTGGCCATCCGAACGGTGCTGTTGGCGATCCCCCTTTTAATCGGCTTGCTGTTAGTGGATTCCCATGACCTCAATCACCCAAAAGTGTGTATCCACTTACCGTGTTACCCCTGGCTATTGTGTAAAGCGTATAATATTTTGTTTTAGGATGACAATGGTTTGGCCAAAGTTAATGTTTTGCAGTATGAAGGAATCATATTTTTGTCAACACTCGATGGTTCATTCATTGCTGTCGACCAGAGGTCCGGCAAAACTTTGTGGAAATTTAGCGATGGTATATGATTTCACACACTTGTTTATACATTACTATATTGTTACATTTTATTTTTGTTGTTAGATCCGCCTGTCAAAGTTCCATCCAATATAAAAGATGCCCTCACGTGTGTATTTAATCGTTTTGTTTTATTTAATGTCATAATTATTTCTAATATAAACATTATAAAACTTGTTCCTACTTGTTACAGACCGTTGTTCTTGCCAGATCCCAGAGATGGTTCCCTATATTTACTACATAATAAGGATAAAGTAGGGATCAAAAAGTTGGATGTCACTATCCCTCAGTTAGTTGCCAACTCACCTTGTAGAAGTTCAGATGGAATATTATTTTCTGGTAAATAGCTTTATACTTAAATAAGATTTATATAACTATCCAACAAACTCTTAAAACTATTGTTTATTACTTGAAGGCAAAAAAATTGATAGTTGGTACTTTATTGATTGGAATACTGGTGAAAAACATGCATTTATGAATTTTGAAAAACAAGGTGAAATATGCACAGCGATTGCTTCAAAATCTATACTATTAAGTAAATCTGGTATGTACCTATTATTATTGTTTCATAAATTTAGTTAATTTTAATTTATAATTATTGTTAAATAGAGTATAGCGTAATGATGGTTGACAGTTTAAGTAGTGACCAACGGCAATGGAATGTAACATTTTTCAGTTACAACTCTAAAACTATGACCGATGAACAGAATTATAATCATGGTATTTAGTATTAATAAATTATCCGTTAAATTTTAATTTATGTTTTAATAGTTACATGTATTAAATAGGTATAATTTTTTTAGGTATGACATATTTTGCTGCTAGTTCGTCTGGTAATTTTGCAGTTTTTCTTAATCCAAAAGATAAGGTCGAAAAATCTTCTCCTCCTATTAATTATCATAATTTACTCTGGGAAAGAGAATTTGATTCCCCTGTTATTGGAGTTTATCAGCACGATGGCGAGAGTCTATTGTCGTTACCATTAACAAACATAGCTAAAGACTCCATAAAGCATTTGATTTCAAACATTGCATTATCATCAAAAGATCCAAATTCAGTTAGTTATTTGTAAGTAAATTATAAATTATTTAATTTAAAAAATACCTATGCTTTTACAGTCATAAATTATAAATAGTTGTATCTAATTTTATTTTTATCACCACAATTCACTAATTATTTACTAGTAATTGTTATTAATGATTTTAAATGTTGACAATGCTATTTAATAAAACATTTTTTATATCTGATTTATAGCCATACACTTTACATTGGTCATCACATTAATACAGGATTATATGCTTTACCAGCCATTGCAGACACTGGTGAAGTTAATCCATTAGTAGATAGAGGATTAATTGTTCTTTTGGACAAAACTTCTTTTTCGGTATTACCATATTATAGTGGTAATGAGTATAACGTAGAACCTAAAAACGTTGAAAACCACACAATCTTATTGGGTAATGCAAATAAATAATTATTCTGTTTTACCAAATGTTTCTACAACATAAATCATCTTTTTGTAGGGCACTACCAGCTGAATCAAGAATTAAATACAGGTATACCGAGAATAACGGGTAACACCGATTCAATAATTTACTATCACAACATGAGTGGATATAACTACAGCAGTAAACAAACAAGCACAATATCTACTCAGACTCCTCAATTTTTCGACTCGTGGCTTATTGTCCAAATACTTGGAGATAATGCTGGAATTAAATTATTTATGGTTGGGATAACACTGTTGATGAGTTTAATGTTCTGGTATCTACGAAAAGAAGTAAGTCAATTATTTCTTATCCCGATTTCATTTGATTTTTTAAAACATTAAAACTTATTATTAGATGAAAGGTTTGAAGAATAAATCGAATAACAGTCATAACAGTTCTCAAGGAAGTTCAAGAGGCTCCAATCATTCCAACAGTAGTTCATCTCAGATAGTTGAAGAATTGCCTGATGGTAGTTTTTGTATAGGAAAAATTATGTTCCGTACAGATGAAATTTTAGGAAAAGGATGTGAAGGAACATCAGTATTTAAGTAATTATTTTACTTATATTTTATATTAAATTGTAATTTTTAATATCGATTAATATTTTTGTAGAGGGGAGTTTGAATGTAGGCCTGTAGCTGTTAAACGATTATTGCCAGAGTGCTTTATTGCTGGAGAAAGAGAAGTTCATATTCTCCGAGAATCTGATTATCATCCTAATGTTGTTCGTTATTATTGTACGGAACAAGATAAACAGTTTCGATATATTGCACTTGAATTATGTGCTGCAACTTTACAAGTGAGTTTATAATTTACTTAAAAATTTTTTTTTTATAAAGTTGTCAAAAATGTTAACATAGGACTATGTAGAAAAAAATGAATTGAGAAATGAAATTAGTCCAAAAGAAATTTTATCTCAGTCAATTAAAGGTCTGCAGCACCTCCATTCACTTGGAATAGGTAATGTTTATAATTACTATTATCAAGTAACTTTTATATTATTTTTATATTCAATATTAATCAATACACAATTAAATAGTTCACAGGGACATTAAACCACATAATGTATTATTGTCAATACCCATGCGTGGAAATGGTAGTTTTAGTAGCGTCCGAGCACTGATAAGTGATTTTGGGTTATGCAAACAATTACAGGGTGGAAAAATGTCTTTTTCAAAACGTTCAGGCGTCGCCGGAACCGATGGCTGGATAGCACCTGAAATGTTTGTTACCAATGCATCAGTGGTAAGGATATTTCACTTGGGTACCTTATGGCATTATATTATAAAAACTAATTTTATTTAACTTTTTTTAAAGACTAAATCTATTGATATTTTTTCAATGGGCTGTTTGTTTTACTACATCCTCAGTCAAGGAAAACACCCATTTGGTGATTCATTGTGGCGTCAAGCTAGAATATTGGATAAACGTCAAGCCCCTTGGTAAAAAGTTAAACATTTATTAATAAATTATGTAATACAAACTAATATATAATTAAACAATATAGTCTCGATGCATTAAATGAAAGTGAAATTTGGAAACGTTTGATATCTCTGATGATAAGTCGAAACCCAGAAGAAAGGCCCACTGCTACAGCTGTTCGTTATTATCCAGCATTCTGGGACAGCTCTACTTTGCTATCCTTTCTTCAGGTTTTTATTTATTTCAAACTTATACTATGCATGCTAGGGAATTTTATGTATGCAATTTTTTAGGATGTTAGCGATCGTGTGGAAAAAGAACATTCAATGAGCCCAATAATGCTAGAACTTGAGAAGGGCGGTAATGGTGTTTTTGGGCAAGATGGGTGGCATGATAAAATTGATGAAGAAATAACTTCAGAATTAAGGAAATACCGAACGTATAGAACTGGGAGCATTAGAGATTTATTAAGAGCATTTCGAAATAAAGTTAGTCATATTGAGTAATGATTAACTAAAGTGTAAAGATATATTTTTTTATTCTACCTACTATTTATTTATTTATTTATAGAAACATCATTTTCGGGAACTATCTCTAGATACTCAGAAGTTATTCGGTGATATTCCGGATACATTTTTAGAATACTGGACTGCCAAATTCCCACTGTTGGTGTATCATACATGGACATCTATGCAATGTTTATCAAATGAAATCACATTTTTTAAATACTATACTAGCTGTTACAAATTTCCACGTACAGAATTTTCTGATTTGCCAAACTGGCTATATGAAAATGATCAGCCCATCGCATTTAGCAGCTTACAAAAAACTCCTAGACGTCCAAATACAGGTACGAGTTGGCGTTACAAAAAACGTGGAAAAACTGTTGAAACTTCTGAACAATGAATTCCCAATATTACAAAAAAGTAAATATAAAATATATATTTTAAACTAATAGGTAGAACTACTACAAGTACATATAAAATTATGAATAACAATAATAATTAAATTAAAATAATATTTTAATATTTATTACCATAGTATAAAAAATCTGTAATTTTACATTTTTGAGTCCTTTGAAAACAATGTTTTTTTATGAGATCAGCTCCTTTCTCAGCTATCATTGCAACAACAGCGTTTATATTCCCACTTGGCATGGAAGGCATTATTGATGCATCAATCACATACAATTTATTTAATTTATGCACTCTAATACATATATAAAAATAATTATTATTGATTAAAAGTTATTTTAATAATAATTTATTTTTATTGAGTCCCAACTAACTACCTCAATGAATGATCCACTACACTCTTATTATGGATACTGCCCATTTTACATGTTCCCACGGGATGATAAGAAGATAACGTCATATGTCTAATGTAACATTCCCAATAATGGTCCGATCCAAACTTATATTTTTTGCAACCAGGAAAATGTTTTGTGTTAAACATTGCGCCGAGTTTTGATAACGGTTTGGTTTCTGCAAATTTTTTCACCAATTTCATTCCTTGAACTAACACACTGACATCATGTGTTTTTTGTAAATAATTTGGTTGTATTACAATTTCATGATTTATGTCTAACTTCACGTATCCCCTGCTTTGAGGATGCAATAGCACTGGTGCTAATGAAATGACTTGTCTTCCCACAAGTGGTTGAAAATATTCTTTCCAAATCTTAAATTATACAATACATTCAATAGTTTAGTTTTACTTGATAATTGTTTTTGGAATATTTATAATATTATACTTACTTCATTTTTAAAATTTAAGTGGTTGAAGTATGCTGCTCCTGCATCAGATGATACCCCATAAGGTAAAAGCATAAATTGCAAATCTGGGGATGACACAGAATAGTTTTTTTTATCTAACGGTAGTTGTAATAAACCAACAGCTTCACATCCTGGATGCGTCCATGTACCTAAAAATTAGTCATATCAAATTAAATTGAATAATAACTATATTTTGGGTATCTTACCAGTTCCTTTGAAAAAGTATTTGAAAATGTTAATTGGTGATATAAAATCTTTAAAAGTTAAGTCTAATGATTTTTCCAAAGTTATCATATCCAATCCTGTAATAATGTGATCTTGTAAGTTTTCTCCCACTGATAAATCCGCAATCACAGGGATCTTAAAGTTATAATATTATTTTTAAAAAAAATTTTTCAAAAAATCTTTACCTACTTATTTACTTTTAACGGTTTAAGCTGGTGTGCAGGTCCAATACCACTCGATAAAAGTATTTTTGCCGTATTCAATGTTCCTGCAGACATGACTACTGACTTAAGTGCATGTACTTTATAAACTTGGTCAAACCTGTTGTACATAACTCCATTCGCTTCAAAATTATGTTTAAATAGCACCTACTTAAATGAAATAATAATAATCATTTATTAAGTTGTTACTAATTTTAATATAATATATAACTTTGTTACTCAAATATTTTATGCTGTAATAACCTTTGTAACTAAAGCATTTGTGAGCACAGTTAAGTTTTTTTTTTTTCTTGATTTTAAGTATAAGTGTTCAGCGCTTAATCTAGCTCCTGTTCTTATTGACACTGGTGTCAACGAGAAGCTACCACCATCTCGTCTGGAAATATGAAAACCATCGTTGTTCATATCAAATGAAGTATTAAAGTCCAACTCATTGGCCGCCTCAAGTATAGCTGTTGCAATTGGTGTCACATGTGTTGGCTGATGACTGAAGAATTGTTTTTTATTGGGTGATCCTGGTTGTATGGTTTTTAATTTTAATGTGGTTTTATATATTATTATTTATGTTGTGTAATTTTCTCATTTGTACATTAATGTTTGTTTAAAATCAAGACACATAGTGATAAGTTACTTCTAATTCTCATTGTTATATATATTTTTTAACATAAATATACTTACTATTATATGTATCAGCTTTTTCATATTTGTTGAAGTAGTAAAGAACATCCTCTTTGGTCCAATCTTGTTCATATTGCCACGATAAATAATCAGTAGAAATATGCCCTCTTACATGAATATTGAAATTTATACGACTACTGCCCCCCAAGACTTTTCCTGCGGGCCATTGACTAAACTTGAAAAAACAGGATCATATATGACTGTCGTATAGCTTTTTTATAAATATTATGATAAACTTATTATTTATCCAAAAAAAATTTAATTTTATACTAAATATTTATATATTAGGCATTTAATACATTATTTTTCATTGCAAGACATGCTTCCAACTGTGACTCTGTTCGGTGTTTCCAATCGATTGGTGACTTTTGGAACATTGGTGTGGCAAGAGGTATATCGTGTAATAATGATACTTTGGGTCCAGCTTCTATTAATAAAACAGTATGTGCTTCATTCTCTGCTAAACGCGAAGCTACAGCAATACCTGCCGTTCCTCCGCCCACTAAAAAATATGTTATTAAGACATTAGAACATGGAACAATTTAGAAAATATAATTTAAATTTTTAATACATATAAAAACTATTGTAGGAAAGAAAAACAATTTTCATAAGACACAAGTACCTACATATTAATAAAAGCAAATAATTATAATTGGTATATAACACGTTTTGATGCTAAGAGCTAATGCTACTTTTAAATAGCAAGGGCAATTTTTTCTTCCGATTTGGTAACTTATTTGTACGCAATCTTTATACATGCATTTTATTTTCTTAATACAAAAATGGGAAAAGTTAAAACATACCACCAATGTAATTCTATAGATTATATTATACCAAACTTAGTCGTGGACATTTTCAAGAAAGTAGGTGGTCAACAAGTATGATCTCAAATTTCTATTTTAGAAACACGACACCGGATTTAATGGGCTGATTTTTTGTTTGACTAGCATAAAATGTATCTAAATCAAAATTCTAATAAGTAGTTTCTCAGTTATTAAAATGTTTGTATTTAGGATAATAATCTTTAAATATGGTTATACAAAAATATAAGGTATATGTAATATTAGATCTAGTATTTATTATACTTGAATCATTTTTACAAACTATTCACATTGATAGATCAATAGTAATTACAAAAATTGTAAATCATCTAAGACCCAAAATCTTCTTAACCCATTACCATAGACGTATTATCCTTACACGACGTTTTATAACTCAAAAACTACTTGTTAAAATGTTGGTACTTATCGGTTATCGCGGCTACCTAACCAAATAACTGTTCTATAATAAATAAACAATTCGGTTATCGTGACTACCTTTACACGGTGTAGTCTATTTGAAAAACTGAAGTTTGTATTGTCACAGGATCATCCTTAGGAGGTACAAAAAAATATCAAGTATACGAAAATAAAAATATGGTCTCCGTCTATAATACTGCTGTACAGTATTTACATAGACCTATAAAGATATCTTTGGCTAAGCAGTTACAAAATATAAATCATAGAAACGTTTGCTTGACATACATATTCAAATAAATACCTTAACTAAATTCTTTTGAGAACAAATATAATAATATATTCACCCAACTTAAAACTATAAAAAAACATAATATTGTAATATTGTATTCAATACTTTATTTGGTAAAAAAAAAAATCCCGGTTCTATGGAGAGTAAAATAATGAAACTCTTTACTCCATGATATTTTAGACATTTTTTAACATTTTAACCACGGTGATTTTAACAGTTTTCGCGATGATAAATTGTTATTTGTTAGTTATATCATGGGGGTAGGAAAGCACAGTTCATATAGTATCAGGTCTATTCGAAATGACGCGAAAGTTAACACTAATTTAAAAATGAAAATTCTGATAGGTTTTACGAAAATTCAACCAACTTTTATTATATTACTTATTAGTTATTAGTTACTATTGTCAACATAAATGTATTCAAGATGCACAGCGGAAGTCGTTGTTATTGAAAATTGTACATTTTTTAATATGATGTATGCAATAGTTACTTAAAATTATAGAAACAAATTATTTAATTCACTCCTATTATTCATATTATAGCATAATACTGTTATGAGATACTTCATAAATATTTTTGATGATTACCACAGAATAGATTGGACTATCAATTTTGTGATCTTACTATCTAATGAATTAAACCAGAATGTTAATTCATAGGCGGAATTTAGGGGTCTGTGTTGCTGATTAAGTTCTAGCCATACAATCATAGGCGCAATTTCAACTTTTTACTTGGGGGGGAGCTGAATATATTAAAGGCAAGCAAACCATTGCAATACCTATTTAATCAAATATCAATGGTATAGTTACGTACCTGTTCAGCTACTTATACTAATACTAGTAACTAGTTAGTAATTACCCTAGTTAATACTTCAGAGTTAATAGTTATACTTTCTTATTTCGTTATAAATTATTTAATGCCAAATAATTATGTACGTACCGACAATGTGATCGAAATATCGGGTTATGACGGGATCGTCTCCCATGTACTTGTCTAAAATTACGTGCAACCAGTAGTCAGTCAGCACGTACGACGCAAAAATATTGACCAGAATAGCGTACGGTATATAGATCAGAGCTTGGTAATACATCATCGCAGTCGATTTGGCGGGCGAACGACCACGTGTTGCTTAACGCAATGAGTACAACTTACTGAGTGAGTACTGAGTCAGTACTACTGACTCATCACTCTCGACTGACACAACTACACAAGGGCCATGGCTAAAATTTGAAATGCTATATGAGCACAATTGTAGAATGTAGATATTATACTGGTTACACAACACCTATATTAAATTGCTTTATGGACCCTTCAATATTTCAATATGATAATATTGATAATGCAATTATGAGAATTGAGAGGGTCAATTTATTTCATAGAGTTGTGCAACCAATATATATCTACAGACTACAACCGTTGTTAAGAGTCCGTCCACAGCACAGATATAGGTAATATTTATAATATATTATTTTAATAATATTATTATCTATATTTGTGGTCCACAGTCACAGATTTCTATATATTACTAGATAGCGAACTCCGGCCATGAATTGAAGCTTCAAGGTCGGTTGGCAATTGTATGGTATTTCATATGACAAATAAGATGATATTATGATTTATTTTATATCGTATTTTAATATTTCTAAACATTTAGGTTACAAAAAAAAAAAAAAATATTTTATATAAGTCATTTTACATTTACTATTTTATTTGACCGTTAAAAAAAATATTATTCCTAATACATTTTGTATAATAAATGAAATGTTTTGCCAACCGACAAAATGGCGGCCGTTCACACTTTCACAGCTCACTTGTAACAATGTAAATTGTATAAGAGTTCCTTATCTATGCTTTATTCGGAATAAGTTCGTACCTCGGCGGCGACCAGTTTTCGTCCGGCGGCGGTCAGACATATGATCGAACGCGGTCCCCACTACGACGACGCATTTGGAGCTGCCACGGAACAAAGCCACGCCCATGCGCACAACTTGGCCGCCGGGGTACGATCTTATTCCGAATAGAGTATAGTATAGAAGTCTGTGTCACAGTCAACAACGTTATCATTTTGTTCTTATCAACAAAATATAATTTTGTTATTTGAAATACATTTTCATCATAGACCTTATACCACGGATATAGCTGATATCCGTGCCTTATACCGAGTATCTCATAGAGAGTATTCCATTATTACCTACTCTAAAGACTCTAAAGACTTCCATTGAACTACCTACCTATATTATA
>WHPZ01582754.1:19850-65117 GCA_016617965.1 Macrosiphum rosae | reverse complement strand
GCTACCATAACAGCTCTTAATCTTCAATACAATATTATAATATACTTAAATTTTTAAAAACTAGAACATTAAATCATCAAATCTATTAATTTCTCGGAATCACCCTATCCTCCCCTCTTGTATCCACCAGTCATGTGACTACTGACTACACTATCGAATAAATATAACTATAGTATATTATACTCTATTCGGAATAAGATCGTACCTCGGCGGCGACCAGTTTTCGTCCGGCGACGGTCAGACATATGATCGGACGCAGTCCCCACTACGACGACGCATTGGGAGCTGCCACGAAACAAAGCCACGCCCATGCGCACAACTTGGCCGCCGAGGTATGATCTTATTCCGAATAGAGTATAGTATTATAACATCGAAAGTATAATTGTTGGCTCTATCATACGTCGGACAGGATCGTGGCATCTTTTGAAATGTTTGGCTGCTCCGGTTGTGTGTGCTTTATTCGTCGGTGCTTTTTCAGAGTACCGCTATCACTGAAAGACTTTTCACAAACTTCGCAGGTATAAGGTTTCTCACCCGTGTGCGTCCGCTTGTGCTTTGTCAGACCACTGCTATCGGCGAACGACTTTTTACACACATCGCATAAGTAAGGTTTCTCGCCCGTGTGTATCCGGCGGTGCTTCGTCAGATTACCGTTAATAGCGAACGACTTATCACATACGTCGCATAAATAAGGTTTTTCACCAGTGTGCGTTCTCCGATGCTTTGTCAGACTACCACTATCAGCGAAAGATTTGTCACACACCTCACACGGGTACGGTTTTTCACCAGTGTGCGTCCGCCGGTGCTTAGTCAGGCTGGCGCTAACAGCGAACGACTGATCGCAGATGTCACACGGATACGGTCTTTCACCAGTATGCGTCCGCCGGTGCTTTGTAAGATTGCTGCTTTGAGCGAACGACATTTCACACTCATCGCACGGGTATGGTTTCTCGCCAGTGTGCGTCCGCCGATGTTTTGTAAGAAAATCGTTATCAGTGAACGATTTAAAGCACACATCACACGGAAAAGGTTTATTGGTTATGTGTGTCCGTCGGTGCTTCGTCAGATGACTGCTTTGAGAATAGGACTTGTCGCAAACATCACACGCGTACGGCTTCTCACCTGTGTGCGACCGCCGGTGCTTCGTCAGGCTACTGCTATCAGCGTATGACTTTTCACACATGTTGCAAGGGTACGGTCTTTCACCCGTGTGCCACCGCCAGTGCTTCGTCAGACCATCACTATCAGCAAACGATTTGTCACACACGCCACATGGGTAAGGCTTCTCACCTGTGTGTGTCCGCCTGTGTCTTGTTAGATGACTATTATCAGCGAACGCCTTATCACACATGTCACACGGGAAAGGTTTATCACCCATGTGTGACCGCCGGTGCTTGTTCAGATGGTTGATTTGAGCGAAAGACATGTCACAAAAATCACACGAGTGCGGTTTCTCAACCATGTGGTTCCTTCGGTGCTTCATCAACTGACTGTTATCAGCGAACGACTTGTCACAAATATCACATGGGTATGGCTCCACGACCGTGTGTGTTCGCTGGTGCTTAATCAGATGGCTATTTTGAGTGAATGACATGTTGCAAATGTTGCATGCGAATGGTTTATCGTCTTCTAGCAACTTCAAACTACCCGGAAGATCGCTCATTTCGGTGCCGCTTGTCCTACTGCAAACGACGTCAAAAGTGTTTTCTCGGCTTCTGCTAAAATAACACACAGACACCAATTAAAGTTTAACAGTACTTTACTTTACTAATCATGTTTATATTATGTAAGCACATACCAACTCGTATTTATTTTTATGTACTGATTACAAGTTTGAAGACGGCGATTTGGTATTTGTTGAAATGTCAGGGTTTCGCTGCCAGTATTTGTTGTATTCCTGTTAAAAGAATAATGAATAATTAATAAGACTGGTATTATGCCTATGGAGCTGTCGAAAATGGGGGTGACGTTGTAGGCACCGTCAATTTTGTATCTGTTGTAAGGAGGAATGAAACTGGTCTATGACAGAACACAGTAATTATTTAAATATACAATAGTTTGATTTTAATCAACTTAAATAAAAATATCAAAAGCATCGAAACATTATTTCTACAAAAAAAAAAATAAAAACATCTTGTAAAATGAATACATACATTGCCCCTCTCAGAATCTAAAGTAGGAAATCAGTGACTAGTGCCAGCAGTGTTGCAAAACAAAAAGATAAAAAACAAAATCTCGGGATTTGATATATAAAAATATGTATTTTAAAATGTTTTCGACATAAGTACCAATAATTAAGTTTTGTCTTAGTTACATCAGAAAAAGTAAATATATTGAGAAAATTGTGAAAGACTAAACAGTTCAAAAAAATCCAGAGTAGTCTCTAAGATTGAGTCTGGCAAATGGTAGGGTAAACTGTACCAAGCTGAAGGGACATATTTCAAATTAATCAAATTTTACTAAGTAACAATATTATATTAGACTCACTTCCATCAATTACACCCAATACTGGTGATTATATCAACCATGGTGTAGATGGTTTAGATGACTTGATAAGAATGACAAATATTACACCAAACTCAACAAACCGTGTTAACAAAAAATTGTGCGTTCAAGATAGTATTAAAAAGTAATTTTAAACCTATTTTTGACATCATATAGTATTGTTTAAACTAAAATACAAGGTAAACAAAGAAATAAATAAGCTTGTGAATGAAAAAATGTTAGAACAAGCAAAGTTTAGTAAATTCCAAATGGGCTATTCACATAGTAATCTTATCAAAAAAATAATGGTAGTATTTGAATATGTGTTCATTATAAAGTAAACATTAATATAAGTATATTATTATTATTTGCCATTAAACAAATAAATAATTATGTTTATAAAGTTAATAGAAACTCAGTATTATCTTAATCAAATATTAAGAATTTGTCTTAAGTATATATAGTTTTCTGTGTTAGAATTGTCAGGATCATATTATCAAGTATCAACAACTAGAGTCATCATACAATTTTAAATAATATTTGATAATAAATACATTATAAGGTTTTTTAAGATACAATGTTAATAATAGCAAGTGTATTAGCTACTTTTAAATTCAATACAAATCAGATATTATTAGAATAAGAAAATTCATAATTATAGCTAGGCTGAGATTTTGATGTACTTTACATTATTTTCCAAAACTAGTTATGCAATGCTTGTTATATAAAATATACATTTCATGTGTATTTTATGTATATTTAATTTAAAGGTAAGATGGTTATCTAGGCGATCTCATAGGCTTCTTATTATATTTTAATTTTAATGCCAATTATGTGTATTTTAAAATAAATTGTAAATTGTTTGTACATCTTAACTGGCTCTAATATAATTTATGTTAAGCAGAAAAAATGTTATGTTGTTAACTTTTTATATTAAAGTGAATCCATTATATCATAAAATTTAATCTGAGTAATCTCTTAAGATTGTAATGAATTTAAATTTTATCAGTGTTGTAAAAAATACTTTTAAAAAGTATTTAAGTAATTACTACACCGTACACCGATCGTTGTCAACGATTAACAATAATGATAATATTGATAACCATTTTCTTGGTAAATAGGTGGTACTAATAATTAGTAATAATATTTTTGTATTGTTTAATTATAAAGTATAATAGCTGTTAAACAAAAACTTACCTATTGCATAATTTATATTTTGCCTCGTATTTTGCTATTAACTTAATAAGCTAATTCTGGTACCAACGTACCATTTTGATCGTCGTTGACAATAAACTGATTCCTGAAGAAAAAAAATCTATTTAAGCTATTAATCAACGAAAACCGATATTGAATTGTCCATAAATGATAAATATATAATATATTATTGTTGTAACGTTGAAGGATAACCACGAAGGTGCGGTATTTTTATTTACCAAGGATCATAAATAGAAACAAATTAGGAATTAAAAGAATAAAAATAAATAAATATTTAAAATACCATTCAAATACCTCAAAATAAAAAGTATTTGAAAAAATATTCAGTATGGAGAAAGGAATTGAATACTTCAACTCAAATACCTTACAACACTGAATTTTATAGTGAGTAAGAGCATTTTTAATTTGTATCATTACAAATAATTGACTAACTAAAATACTAATAAAGGCCTATGAGGTGCTCTAGATAATTGTCTTACCTTTGAGTCGGATTATAATGTCATTTCAGTCTAATATTAAGATAAAAAAAACAAAATTGGTTCTGTTTAACACAAATTTGCATAATACATGTTAGTGTAACATCTTATTGAGGATTATCTTAAATAAAAAATAAACATTTGGCACCTACCATAGGTGGTATAGTGGTATTTACTGCAAGTAGACGTTTGACAGCAGATATTTATTTTAAAAATCTTATTACATTAGAATTTACACTTTATTACTAGCTAGTAACGATAGATAAGAATAATAATAAAAATAAGAAATTTATGTAATATAAATAGTACATTTGAAGATATGAAAATATTGGAATATTATAATCTGTACAACAAAACTGTTTGTTGCACCACAAAGTAAATGGTAGAATTATTATATCCCATTATCACCTATAGTTTTATCAACAACTTACTGTGATGTAGACTGAAAAAAATTATAAAGTTCTGTGTACATTTTAGTCAAAATTAAACTAAGATAATTCTTCCGTCATGATAAAACATTAGTCTACAAAATGTGTCCTAAAATTTTTGTTGCAATCGTTATAACAGTTTCTCTTTAAAGCTATAAGTATTAATTTTGAATGTACTTAATAATATATTGCTGCCCGCACTCACTGTAGTGGTGGCTGTACAATTGTACTGTCTTGGCGGTGCCGCCGCAGTAGCTATAAAATACAGCTGGATACAATCAACACCTAAGGTGGGCTTATAATATTAAAATGTATATGAAATTTAAAAATCATGAAATGTCATTGTGCCAAAGGTCCACTTGTAGACTGTAATAAATACTATCAGGTGTCAAATGCCCTATGTACATCTCAAATAGTTAGGAGCAAAAATAAATAAATATTTGTTAGTAATATACCTGAATGGTTGTAACAGAGCAGTGCATAAGAACCATTTAAAATATCCATGAGACACAGATAATGATAAATGGTTGATCGTTGATGAGAAGTCACCAACAAGTAACATAATTAATAATAAAAAGGAAAATCATAAAAATGAGAGCATAGTAATACGTTATGAAATCCTGAACAAATTAAAAAAATGTTACTTTGAGAATTGGTAATGATAGTAGAATAGTACTGATCATTAAATGTAATTAATTATTATTAAAAGTAATTTACTCATTATTGTATTAAAACATCATGTTTGGTTTTTTGTAAAAAGTAAGACATATTAAAAATGAGATAATGTAGTGATTATATAAATGATAGTGTATTATCAGTATCACTACTTCGTGATAAGTCGTGCTATTATTGATACTTATTGATACTTATTGGCAGTCCACAGAACTAGACATTGCTTATAATGTATACACTATACATGTATAATAATATTAACCTGAACGAAAATCAGCGGTACCTACCTAATCTTAGGTAGTCTTACAATTTAACTTTCTCATTCTTCTTCAAAACACCACTGCTCACAGGCACCAATGTATTATTTATTTTAATACAAATATGATATATGATGATATATCGATATATGTATATATTATATTGTATTATTGTAACTTGTACCTAAGTAGTAAACTAGTAACATAATATTGTTATAACCACTGCTCAAATTGGGAATCATTGAGGAGCTTAATCCCACTATTTAAAAAACTGCTTTCCTAGTGCATAATTATTTAACACAGACCAGTGGTAGTCTTTGATTTTATTCCTAAATTTTGAATTTTACGTCAGCTTAGTTATTGCGTTTTAGCTTTATTCTATCCTAAATATAATAGGAATATGTTATATACTTATACCTATATAATATTATGAAATCGTGGACATTCCCCCCTCCGACTGTTTTCGGTGTAGTGGGAGATACCCCTTCCACGATATATTTTTGATGCGGACATTTTTTTTAAAGCTTAGTGTTTACTATTTAACAATATTATTTTATTATTTAATATAAAATTATTTTTTCTACCTATTATCAAATATTTTCATAAATATAATATATTATAGATGTATATTTTTGATTAACTGAACTATTTGAATCAAATTCAAAAGCAATTATTAAATTGCTAAATATCCAAACTGGTACAGTTTTAATAAAAAATAAGTTAATATGAACAAAGGCTAAAAAAATGTGTTAAGAAATAACAAAAGAATCAGTAATCAAATAATTTTTACAAAATGTATAATTTTTGTCAGAATTTTTAGCCATTTATATTTTATTAAAAAAAAATAATTTCATATTAAATAATAAATAATATTGTATTATTAAATTCATTATTATTAGTCAATAATAAACTTTAAGAAGGAACGGAGTGGCCGAGGGACAGTTGCGACTCACACCGACGTCGGTTTGATACCTTAGCCATAGGCGGAATTTTTCTTCGGGCAAGTCACGGTGTCCGGAGAACAAGTGCTGCCATCCCCCACCCGGGCGTGGCAGATACCTACGGGTGCAAAAATCAAAAATTCTGCCAAAAACCAACAACCACGTGTTCCCCCCGACCAAAAAAAAACCTACAAACAAAACAAAAAATAGTTAATGGCCTAAGCTGCCGTGCTCAAGCTCAATATAAAAAAAAAGAAACTTTAAAAAAAATGGAAGGAAAATGTCTGCATCAAATATATAAGGGGGGGGTTAATGTCCTACTAAACCTAAGACGGTCGAGGGAAAATGTCCGGGGGGGAAATGCACATTTACCCATATAACGAATAATTAATAATAAAATATAGGTTAGTATAGGTGTGTTTATATATACGTAAAAATGTATAAAACTTGTTTAATATGTTGAAAATTGCTACACTTTAAACATAATAAGTACCTATATTAATAAAAAAAAATATATTATTTGTGTGATTCAGCCTGTTAACAATTTATTGGTAGGAAGTAGAATCTGTGTTATTGTGATACCTGTGTTTGCAGGTTGGTTTATTCCGATATTTTAATTTTTAAGCAAGATATGGACATTATTTAGCATATTTACTATTTAGCATATTTTGCATTATTATTCAAGAGCGTCTCGTGGCCATTTTATTTTAAGTCTCCTCGGTGGATTATAAGGGATGGTGAAATTTAAAAATGCTCATAACTCGATAAAAAACTTAAGTATTGTAAAAAAACTGACATGCAAACACAGACAAAATTCTTACCAATATGTTGTTTGTCCCTCTCGAAATTTTGTATCTCTTAGCAATTCAAACACTCAGTAGGTATTCAGTATAATTAAGTCCCTCCAACTTCAAATTATCGAGAATCAACTCGTTGCTGGGATGACGTCACCTCAGAACCTGGTATTAAAAATTGGAATTCAAAATGCCTTGCAAATTATAAAAAAATATACTTTGGTTAGATTTTGTAACAAAATCTTGTAAAAGTAATCAGAACAAGAATTCAGAACTTGTTATACTAACGTGATTTTTCTTCGCACATACTCTTAGGAAATTGGATGACCATACTTTTTATATATCATTATAATAACCCTCAATACAATAATATTTTCTCAACAAATACTAAAATTAAAACAAAACAAACAATATATATAACAACAATAAACAATTAATTAATAATAATATATTAATATGATATAAGTGTATGTCGTATTACATACATGTTGTTTGTGAGTTAATAGGAGTCTTTGCGGAGCAGTACGTTATCGACAAGGACATGTCCTAAATACACGAGTTAATATCAATATTCACTTTAGGTATATATATTATACCTACATTTATATCTATGTAAGCTATTTACCTGTATACCTAGTATCTACTATACCTAAGTATATTTTTATTCACATAGCCCGAAACATTAAAAACATTTTATAGGTAGTGCGTACTTTTCTATATAATTCTCTATATAGTAGGTACTGTTAAAAGTATTAGGTAGGTACATAATATTGTTAAAGGTTATTAAAAAAAATATGTCATTAGAACTAGTTGTGTTAAATTTATTAAAATGAGGAACACGAGTTAAAGTTTAAAGTTAAGAAACAATACAGTTAGTAAATTAATGGTATACAACGAAAATATAAAATACATGCTATACACTGGTCACCTTATTGTGACAATAGAACAAATTATTCGTAACATATATTATATAGGTACCTAACTGCCAACTGATTACTAAATAGATCAAATTAATATAAACAAATATTTAAACCTACAAAGGTTTTTTTTTAAATAAATTAAATATTGCCTGACACGTAACTATAGTAGGTATAGGTACGGTCGAGATACGAAATTAACTTGTAATTAGTTAAGTTAGTTAACGCCCATTGCTCACTGTTGTATATCTTAAAAATCGAGCATAATATACATCAGCTGTCGGACGTCGGTGTATAAAATAAGAACAGTTTTCTGTGCACCGCCGAAATTTAACAAAGAATTGAGTTTGAAACGATACCAAACGAATCAGCCGCACTGCAGCAGAAGGTGTATAGCTACTATAGGTAAAATATATAATAATAGATACATACGCATTATTCCGCAAAATGTGCGTACGGTAATTTTATTTTTTTTTTCTTGACACCGCACATAATTTCGGCACAAATTTTACACGAGTATTGAAATATTTAATATATTATTATACACACGTCTTTCGAAATATTTTACACGCAATCGGCAATCGCCACCGAATGTACCTACCAGCTATATTCCGCCGCCGTTTAGGTACATACTACATATTTAATATTATGTGGGTACACACTCACACACACACGTGGCTCGCCTAGTATACCTACATAAATAAACATAAAAACATAATAATCATAATATATATATATATATATATATATTACCATATAATAATATTTATTATAATATAATACGTAATAATAATAATAATAGTAAGGGGCGGTGGCCGGGTTTATTGTATGTATATAATATTAGGTACGCATATTGAAAAAATATAAGACAGCTGAACGAAAATCGATTATATTTCCCTTTAACGTACATTTTGTGCGCACTCGAAAGGACACGTTCATAGCCGGGGGAGAAAAAAGAGGATTCCTTACCATATTCGTCCTTTTCTATATCCGATCGCATCCCCCACCCTGTTTATGTATATACTATAGTTAACCGGACTATACCGCCGCGCACAAACGAAAACCGTCGTCGCTTGTCCACGATATCTTCTTGTGTGTGTGTGTGTGTGTGCTTCAGGAAACTGCTGTTGCTGCTACTGCTGCTGCAGAGACTGTCGCCTCTCCTCAGTGGACCGTGTCATCTATAAAGCTTTGGTGCGTCCACCGCAAGTCATTACATCCGCCAGACCGGAACTAGGATTTTTACCCGCCCAACATCATGCGACCGGAACTTCCGGGATTTCGTTCATCGGATCCTTTTTATTGACCTTTTTGTTGACCCAATCCATAAAAACGTCCATGTCATTTTCGTCCGAATCCACCCGAAATGTGTGTGTATGTCTATGTTTAATGTATATAATATGTATAACGCGTTTTGTGAAATGTACTTTATAATAGGGTGTTCAATATGTATGGACTATACTATTTTTTTTCATCTGCTAATGAATATTTCGGATTATTTTAATTTTATATATTGATTGTTTGACTATATTTTAATAGTATATTTTTCAAAATATAACCTCATATTTAATGTGGTCGGAACTATAGGGGTGTTGTCTACGAATTTTGTTTTTTTTTTTAAGTAACTATTTACTATTATTTTCATATGCTTATTGAGTTATAGAGATAGAAAAATAACGGAATAATATAGCAGTTAAAATTTTAATTTATATTAAAAACTTTTTGATGTATGATATAACTTCGAGCAAACATAGTTGAATTAAAATAAGAAATTTGTGATGTATTCAAACCTTTTAAGCTTTCTTAAAAACTGTATTCGGACAAGCAGTATTTGCATTTTGATTTACTTAAAATAAAACATTTTTAAATTGACTGTTAATTATATTACAGTACTAATAATTTGCACTTATAAATTCCATACTCTATAGGAGGTGTCTTGTGTTATTATTTTCTATTTTACAACGATGAAGCAATAATATTATGTATACCTGATGTTATTGGACTATGATTATATAAGTCATTATGGCTAAATCGTTGTGATTAATAATAAATAATAGTCGATTATCATGTGTTATCAACAAGTTTAGTAGGTATACCAATATTCACGTAAAACGTATGCGATAACTTTTTTATTATTTGTAGGCGTGTGGTGAGTTCCGACTAAAATATCCAGAGAAAAAATTTCCTCGGAACAAATATCCGAGAAAAAATGTCTAGGGAAAATATATCTGAGGGAAAAATATCCGGGGTGACAGGGGTTACGTTTTTTTTTCATTTATTTATTGGAGATTTTGTGCTGTGGAAGCTAACATGACGAGGTTTAACATTTTTATCTCTTGAATAGCATTTTTATCATTCACTACAAAATTAATCGGCAACCGGCTCACAGCGATTCTAAGAAAATTTTATTCGTTACTCTATGATTTTTGTAGTCGTATAAAATAAATGCGCGAATTCTACAAGTCCCTACTCTATATTTCTGTAGATTTTCATTCATACTATTCATTTTATCCATTTTATCCATATTATCTAATATTTAAATTAATTATTGAAAACTACATAATTATAAACTTATAACTCTGTCTGATGTCTGTGGCATTGACCTTTACTATGGCCCACAAATATATACAAACAATATTATCTTTTTTAGGTGGGTGTAGATAGCATATAAAATATATGGTTAGGTATATAATTCATTTGTGTTCAATTTCACATTTCCAATACGCGTTGCGTAAACCATATTAAACATTTCTACTTTATAGTTATTGTGCACCACAAAAAGGTTTTCCATACCATATTGTTAAACCAATCCACATCCATCGGCTCAGGTCGGTGTTAAAGAGAAAACTTATACTTTAGTCTAATAGAATATAATATTATAGGTACTTACCGGAATCAATCCTTCCTGAGTGGGTTTTTGTCCATATAGGTTCGAGGTCTGTATAAACTCGCTTATGAAATATTATTACTTTTGCATTATTCTCTAACTTTAATATTTTTTTTGAGTTTGTTGAAACCTATATTTCCTTTCTGAGCATAGCTCATAAGCATAGCTTATGTCAAAACGAAAGACGTATGTAATAAAAAAAATGCCAGGTCTCGGTTAGTGGTTCCATTACGTGCATTTAAGTATAGGTAATAGATATACGCGTGTAATTTGTATACACTTCACTACAGCGCCCATACAAAATATTTTATAGATAGGTACCTATATTATAGGTGTATATACTATGCTTATAAGTTATAAGCACTCAAAGAAGTATGATTTGAAAAATTAAAAAAAAATTAAAACCTTGCAGACACTGCATGGTATAGAATTCCGGCAAGTATCTATACAAAATCAATAGCAATTAGCAATATGTAATAACTATTTAGTTTAATCCGATTACAAGTTAGAATAAAACATTATACTTACTTTATCAAAGCTAATGAAAAATAGTTTAGGTATGTAATTATAATATGAATTATTATTATGTATCATTCTGTGTTCGATGTTAGAATCATTTCTGTATATACCTGACTTAAGTAAACATTTATATTTTCATATTCAGCAAATGCAAAACATATTTACCTAGTTGTTACTCTACCAAACATTCCATTTGGTCTATGCATTTGTAAAACGTACTTTACGTATATTATGCATTATTTCATTATATAATATACATATATATATTATAAATATATCATACTGTTTATGTTATATATGCTACACCATCTATAATATACATTTATTACCATCCTTTTGACTGCGTACATTATTGTTCCAAAACAGTATACTACATTAATTTTTATTACTCAATAGGTATAATATATAGGTAAATTATACAGCGAGAATTCGTATTATGTAATTGAAAACATTTTAAGCAATTAAGAATAATAAGAACATTACATATTAAAATGAAAATTAGTTTCTATATGTATACATTGTTTTAATGAAAACGTGTGATTTAGTAGTGAATTCAATATATATATTATGTACATCAAACATTTTAATATATAGTTATATATACAACCGAAACGAGAAAACATTTTGTATGTGCATAGGTATAGGTAGATAGGCATATGAATGACTCCGGTAGATGGGAATATTAAAATATTATATTTATCGCCCGTATCCCAAAAGACTTGTCTTCATTTACGCCATCACTTGTAATTTGAAATATAAAGTGGGAATGCTTAAATAAGTTTGTATTATTATTATTAATAAGTTGAGAAATGTATGGTTCGAGTTTTATCCAGCTGCAGGTAAGTAACGATATCTTTTGATTATTATTTATAACCTATGTATAGCTATTTGTATGTTTATTATACGAAACAAATATTCATACTATAATAATTTAAGACTCATACTATAGTTGCCTCCTGAAATTAAAATAGTCGATCATTTTTATACGAATATTGCATTCCGACTATAAGAATATACGAGTTGCCTCCCAACGTATTCTACGTATTATTATCGTTAACGAAAATGGTCTAGACGTCTAGTAGGTATATACCTACTATAGTTGCCTACTAATGGGTGAGTAATAAATGTATACCTAAGTAGTTCCTAAACGATTCAACAATTGCAGTGTATATATTACCTATGTATTTATATAGTATAAAATATATTACCCAGGTTATAATAATATTTATTATTTTTTATAGTTTTGTTAAGGTATATAAGTTCATCATCTATATTTAGTGGTATATTTTAGTGAAGTCTATGAATCACTATAATATGGGTACTTAAGTATAATATATTGGAGTCAACTATAATGTGAACATTTTTTTTTTTAGGAGGAAATCTGTATGCACCGATAATTTAACTTATATGCTGATACATTTTATTCGTGTACAAGATATAAGTAGTACAAGTTGAAGGGCGCTCAAATGGTGGGGAGGGTCTTAATGGCCAATATTGTCACCTTTAGGATTTTATTAACTGAATAAGTAATTTAATGTCATGCATAATATGGCATATCATTATATCATATAGGTTATATTAGGCTATTTCTGGAATAAAAACATTTTAATAATATGCTATGTTAAAATAATAGAGATTCTTAAGCTGTATAGGTAAAAGTATACTTATCAGGGAAGCCCGCAGAGAATTAGCTTACTAGGCGCAAAATACTTTTGGTGTCAATATATGCCGAGGGGGGCTTTGCCCTTCACATCCGCCTAACAGCACATGAAATATTTACACACCAGTGATTACTTTAATAAAACAAGTAATTAAAACATATAACCAATTTTGGTTGATTAAAAATTACACAGGTCACTAATTTATTAATTACAAACTACAATATAAACACTGTTGCGGTATAAAATAATAAAATATTTCGTCCACTCAATATCAACCATGATGTACAAGGTATAATATTAGAATAATTACAATAAATTATCACATATTATCACGGTTATTTAATTTATTATGATGTTAACGTTAGTAAAATGTAAATCCCAATTGCATTGTATTTTGGCCCTTTCAATTTCCATGACTGTACCGATGTCAACACCAAAATCCAACAGTTTCTCAAAATTTCACTATTTTAGTCATAATCGTGGAAATACATTTACAAAGAAGGAATTTTTATATTTTTATTTATTTCAAAAGTCCAAATTATTAAAAAAATATTGTCTCATCTCAGTTCATTTAAACCTCCTGGCCCATCACTGACTATACATACCAAAATAACTTGTTATAAAATAAAACCAATTTAGGTTTGTCTGCTTTCATAGTCTATAGAACAAAATTTTAAATTTCAATTGTTTTTTATATGTTACATAATATTATACTACCTAATTTATCGCTGTGGTCAAATTATAATAATATTATATGGATAGGTTGTGTATACATTTTTGTTCACGTACTTTTAAATGCTGATGAGTGATGACTGATATCTGCGAATAACGATGTAGCATGCCAATTTATTTTTGCCATTGACGGCAGATGCGACCAAGTGGAAAGTAACACAATTAATATGTATACATGTTAATATACTATATCATAAAGGTAGGTACCTAAATACTGTTTTCTTCACTTTCATTACTTTAAACTTTATGGTTACAATGGTAAATTGTGTTTAAATTTGGCGTAGAGTCATTATAGTTATTAATTAGCATTAATTATAATTAAATAGACACTAAATGTCTAAAGAGTAAAATTATCAGGTACCTAACTTGTACAGCTGGCCGATGGAATGACAATTAACAATTATTCAAAGTAGGCTGTAGTATATATATATATACATAAAAATGAATGTTTGTCTGTCTGTACTTTATGCATTCCTAAACCCTTAATCCGACTGCAATGACATTTGGCAAGGAGATAGATTAGACCTTTGAGAAGAAGATAGGTAGAGAAAAAAAGGTAAATTAGAGGTCCAACCCGGAGAGGTGCTCAAACAGGAATTTCGAAATTTATGATGAACATTTTTCTTTATAAATGGACTTATTATTAATACAATTAGCCAGTTGGCGCAGTAGCACTTCTATGTATTTTAGTACACACTGTCTCAAGTTCGAACCACGGGTTCAATGGACCAATTTTTTGAATTTTTTTTTCTTATTTTTACTTATTTTTATTTGCTTCTTTATCTATAGGTACATGCGAGAATGTTTGTGTTTTTTTATTCATTGAATCTTAGTACGGTTAGGTTAAGTTAGGGCTTTGTTTTAATCCGCCGTAGGTTGAATTAAGTAAAAACGACAAACTTGGTATAACTTTGATTGTTTAGAGTCAAAATTATAGACTTACGTACTCACCTCGTGGGGTCCCCGATCTACTTATCTCGCCTACCTGATAATATACCGCAAGCAAAATTACAAGCGAATCTCATGGACAACGCCTTTCTCGGTGGTTATACATTAAAATATAAATCATTTACACTTAAAAAGACATTGCTTCCACAGTGTGTTACACCCAAAAGGAGTTGAACAATCACAATTTTTTCCAGGTAATTCAACTAGTATTATTAAATATTTTACGTGAAATACCTTCCACATTCCAATTGATACAAACCATTAAAAGAAAATTATTTTACTCATTATGCATTGTGAAAAAGGTGACAAAATAATCTTATAATAAAAGATAACTGGACCAACAATATAAAATATACCTACAAGTGAATTCAAGTACTTGAAATTCGTGGTAAAATATTATTTGTGATTTATTGTTTAAAAAATATATAGTTTATATAGGTAACTATATCCTATTATACATGATACATTATACTTATTTTTTATAATGGTCACTCTGTATTTCATGCACTTTACAGATAAAGTATTTAACTTCAAATTTAAACAAAACAATCAAATTAGCAATAATTTTATAGTAAGTAAGTACCTAGAAAAATAATTACCTATATAATATTATGGAAAATATTATGTGCATATTTATTTCAATAACACTATTATCGATAGACATTGATTTATCTTTATCATGACGCTTGTAACTTACAAAATATTATTTAAAAAATAAAACTACAAAAAATGTATAGGTATCATTCATTATATACGTAAATGGTAGGTTAGTAAATATATTCGTATATTATAATATAATAAAGTGAAATTATATTATATTATATTATGCCTTTTATAAGCTTTATGGATTTCACAAGATATAATAAAAGAAATCTATAGAGAAAACATTTTTATTTTTAGCTGAGAATAATGATTTGCAATATAGCTTATAAATCTGAGGCATAATGTTTAGTATGATAATGAAGTATGAGTAATATTTTATTTTTGTATGGTCCAAATATAACTTTATCAAGATGTTTGCATATTACATAATCTCCGGTTGAACGAAATCAGTAAAATTTTGCATAAATTTACATGCCATATCTTTAACTCTAAAGCATAATATTTTGTACGTCTATTGTATAGGTAAATGTATACCTAAGGTTTATTATAATAATTGTTGTTTATATATTTCGAGTTTTTTTTTTTTGAAAAAATTATATATCAGAAAAATGTTAATTTTTCTCGAAGGACTCGCAGATATTTGTACAGAACACTAAATATTAAAAATGTACCTATTGTGCAATACTATAATAATAATAATAATAATAATAATTTTATAATATTATAGTATTTGCAGTTAATTTGTAATCATTTTCGAGAGCTTTTTTTTTTATGTAAAGACTATGCTGTACAACTGCTATATTATGATCTGCAGTATAGTTATACGCGAAACTGTTATTCGAAGCTGTTGTTGTACTACTGCATCGGAAATAATATATTACACACGTGCACTCGTACATAGCGCGTGCGTATACAGTAATACTCATATACACATTGTCAGCGTATATACAGCAACTAGGGGATTTCACTAGATGAACCGGATATCCGGCATTTGCTGCCTATATAGGATATGACACTTCCTGCCTCTTTCCACTAGCGCCTTGCCTGTAATTAATTCTGCGCCTATATATACTGCTGGCGTGGACCATGCTACCGTAGCTGTAAAAAAAAACAAACTATACACGCGTATTACGCATCGCAGAACATAATAAATATACAGTACCTGACAGTATATATATATATACATATTCAATATAATATATATATATATATTGTATTGGGTCAAAAACATTTCAGTCAAAACGATAAACATTGCGACTTTTCATAAAAATCATTGGGGCCATTATTCCGGCGCTTAACCCGATTTTTGAAACAAAAAAATAATTTAACTGACGAGCATAAAACAATAATACATTAATTTTAAGACTATAAAATAATAGCACACCAAAATGTTGATGATATTATATTTTCCTAATAAATGTATAATAACTGATACTTTAGTAGCTCATAATGTTATGAACTATTATAATACGCTCTTATAAATAATATTATAATATGTTTAGATCACAATGGCTATCATATAGTATTGCAATTGTTTCAACATATTAGATATAAAAGTTTGGTTAGTGTGAATTCATTTATAAAACACCTAATAAACTTTCAAATACAATTATATTCAATATAACACTCATAAACGATGGGATAACGAATATAGAGTAAAACTTAATGTGCAGGGTCCAATCAGTCCAATGGGTGGGTTATCTATCTAATTCGATACATTTGTCATTTTGTAATATTTTTTCAAACTACTTAAAAAAAATTCTAGGTACCTATGACATGTTTGTCATTTTTATTTTTTTTATCTTTAGAATTTGTCCATCATTTGTCGGTCATTTATTGAATTTTTTTTTTTAGAACGTGTGATGGTTGATGGGTGTCTGATGTTCTGTATTAAAATAAAAAGCTTACGTTTATTATGCCACCGCTGGACTAACACATAATATTGTACATAAATGACAAAATAATAATAATTAACAAAATATATTACCACATTAACTAAAAAATAAATAATTTTTTGTATTATCATCCTATTCATAAATGTGTATCGCATATGTGGTACGATATTGGAGCTCTAGTCCCCCTTCCCTGTATTACACCTTTAAGTAAGATCCAACTGTACTGCAGCAGTTATACCAATAACGTTAGGTACGTGTTGTCGACACTAAACGAATTAAACAAACATCGCGTGGTCCGTTGAAACGGCACGGAAATCGTCGCGTATCATAAACGCACCGCGCACATTATAATAATTTCTGCGGTGAAATGTTTCGTAATTAAATTCCTGCGTTAGCCTAAAACTATAAATTTGCAGTGCGGCCATCCTTGATATTTATTAAGGAGAGGAGGGTCTTATTACCGGCCTTTCACGGTACGTACGTATTCTGGTTCCACCCTTGACGGTGAACCGGGGGGGGAGGGGTAAAGGGCCGGGTGGAAAGTGCTACAGTGAGAGAGAGACTGTGTTTAAGCGAACTGGCGAGACGGAGAGAGAGGAAAATGTTTCCCGTTATAAATTTATCGTGGCCCGGGACAAATGGGGAAATAAGTTTCCGGACACTGACACCGGATGGCGGGACTTTCGCTAAATCGTCCGGCCATTATTATTCTCCGTTTCGATTAACTTCGGAGGAACAAAAAAAAAAAAATAATAATAATAATATAATAAAAAAACGGGGTTATACGCACATTTCAATGATTTATTATTATATAATAATATATGCAGCACATATTATAATATACCGTGCGTAAATAAATAATGTTAAATTCTCGATTTTGAGATATATATAATATAGCCCGATTTAGGTAGGTGCCTATATACAACCTACATCTATAGTAGTATACATACGAGTGTGAGATTACCTATATAATATGTAGCCAGACAGGTAATATTATGTCAGTACATCACAACGGTATTGTATGTTTTTCGTCTTTATGTGGCACCTATACTACCTAATTGTGAGCAATATATTATTATAGAGGTGGCATATCATACACCTAACCGTACACAAAACGCGTGAAATTGAAATGTTTACAAAAACTATTTATAATGTGATAATTGATTTAAGCGATGTGTTAAAAAAACAAACAAATACAATCACTGCGGGTGGTACCTCGCAATAGGCATTAACATAATTCACGAACAATATATACAGTAAATGGGATGAAAGGACTTTGGTTGCTCGCCCTCTCATATTTTTTATTCGTGTTAGAAGATAAAGGGGAGAATAAAAACCGAGGTGATTATGTTAATTTCTGTTTTGCCTATACATGGCTCGTGAAAATTATATTACGTATAAAGTATATATACTTATATGTACACTATATACTTCGGTAGTGACCAAATGTAAGTGTTACAACAAAAGGTTTTTGAATCATTCTCAAAAACATTTTCGCAAATGCAATTTTATCGCACATTCCATTATGAAATTATTATTATTCTTTTTTTTCATCTAAATGTCCTTTATAATATTATTAAATTATTAATTCTCAGGGTGGTGTAGGTATATACGGCTTAATGGGTTGTCTGAAGGGTCGCAGAGATAATATCCGTCTTGATGTATTTGAGTATTTAACCATATACATTGTGTTTTCCTCATTTTTTTTCTTACTAAATGAAGGTGCCTAAGTGGAAACGGACGTTAGCAGCACCACACCTCTCTAGCAAAAGGATATACAAGAGTGCCAATAAAATTACTCGGTATATCACACTGTTTGTTGCAGTTAAATTAATTAATATAATAATAATGATAAAATTTTACTAACATATAATAGGTATTTTTTTATAAGTTAAACATTTCAATATACATTAAATTCAAACATTTATTATTCTAAGTAGCTGTGCTGTGTTAGGCGCAGTGTAACGGTCCTATACGCACTGTTCTATAATAGCAATTAGCAGATTATTTTGAATAGATTATGAAGGCAGTCATGCGCAGATGATGTATGATTTTGATGTAAATTATAATAACATTTTATTAATATATAATATCTTCCATAATAATAGGAGTAGGTAAGTTTAGCCTTTGAACACTCGAAAGTATAAATCAATATAATTTAAGTCAAAGTACCTATGTGGTAATGTTGTATATTGTATCAAACGTATAATGCTCAGAAATGTACATAGTATTGTCGTATACGTCGATCACAAACATAATTATATTATATAGGCATCTAGTTAAATCATATAATATAATGTGGCATACGCCTAATAATAAACTCAGAAAAATAAAAAATACTACCATGTACTGGGTATGTAAATGGGGCCAAACCGCATATATCAAATCACTGCAAAGATGAAGTAGTTATATTATATTAACAGACTACGTATTTCCCATTTACATCTTATGCACAGAGAAGAACATGTATTATGCCAAACCTAAGTTGAACCTAGATGAACATCTTACAGTCAAACACGTCCTTGTCTATACTGTCGAAACCATATAGATACCAGAAAAAGCCTAGAAATGCCTGAAACCTTTTCGAAGTCCTTAGTCCAATCCAAGACAATTGCACCAACAAAGTCATCACATTTCTAAAACTTATTGATGTGTACAACTTAATCTAAGGAAACTATTATTTTTTTTTTGCAAGCTATGAACCTAGTAGTTTATGTTGTACCATGAATAAAAAAAATAATATAATTTGCATTGTATATTATAATATAACAAAGAATGTGTACAGTCGTACAGATTATGGTGTATTTTTTCTGTCTCCCGATATACTTAGTACCTATTCCTATATTTGTTTTATTTGTAAGTGCATACTATTATTAATTCTAAACGTATATATAGGTGAGTATATGATTTCAAAGTTCAAAGTAGATTTGTCTAAGGTCACCGGACTTAGGACTGATGAGTAATGTTGTAGTACGATATTAATAATATTATCTATAAATTATATTACTTAGATAGTGTAGTTCGCCCATTTCCGTCGCACACACTACCTATATATTTTTACCGACAATGTGCGTAACAACGGTTTAACTATTATTATTTTCGTATTTAGGTATAGGTACACAAACACACACACGACAAACATATGAAACATATTATCATCACGTGATAATGTGATGTACAGTATAACAATCTCTATTGTTTCGTCTGTAAATATTACGCTGATTTCGTCACCGCATACGTCCGGCAACTATATTGTATGGCATAATGGATAAGTACACGAAATGTAGCCGGGTATAACGAACTTGCAATAAGGTAAGTGGGTAGGTGCATACGGTATTAATGTTGCGGGTAGGTTAGGTACATCTTAAACATGTGTATCAGCTGTTTGTGGGCCGTTTAAAAAATAATAATGATTAGGCAAAATACACTCCTCGGCCATTTATGTAATACATATCATTATGTCTGTCGTATGTGTGTGTGTGTGTGTGTGTGTGTGTGCATATAGGTATATAACGATATCTAATAATAATAATAATAATTATTATAACCATAATAATAATACATAGTCACAGGTGTATATATATATATATAATATTATTATATACATTATGTGTGTGTATATTTTTCGTGTACAGACGGTGTCCGTGGTCCGTGCAGCATGTGTCTAAGGTTGTTGTGGCGGCGGTTCATTAGATGATACAAACATATTGTGACTAATAGCTATGTTATTACGTGAGTGTGTGTGTGTGTGTGTATCGACATGTTATTAGTATTAATTTCTTCTCCCGTTTCGTGTGCGTTCACGCCACCATCACCGCAGCGGGGCGTTACCCGTAGGGTTTTCCGCGTTTCCGCCGTCGACAAGAGTGTATGAGAGAGAAAGAGAGAGAGACACACACACACACACACACACACATGCATAAACGAATACATATACATTATATATGCACACACAAGTATAATACTTATATAGCCGGCCAGTTCTTCTCGGTTTCGTCCGACCGGCCGTGTGCCTCGCTCGTATGACATCTGTTTACCGGTGGCGTATAATATACACTACACGCCGCTGCGAGTACGTTGTGTGTGTGTGTTTGCCACAGCACACAATGTACACGCGGAACGGACGCACAATGGCTTCCGTTCCAGAAGTGTTTAGGAGGTATCCCATGAGAAAAATGAAATGCTCGCGAGTATGTTACCTATAGCTACATAAATGCCCGTCTACGTATTATATTATATTTAACAAGCTTTCCACGGACGAACACATGACAATAATAATTCCAACAGGTGCAGGTGTAGCTGCAATGTGAGAATCTAATACTAGCTTCGGTTCGTAGTGTTTATTTATTTATTTCCTCCCCCCTCCACCCAACACACTCACACACAAGTGCCTACCCTGCGCACCGCACTCATTAAGTCGGTATAAAATAATAATATGTATATATAATAACTAGGCACAATATACGCACGGCTTGCACATGAAACGCGACTGTACATCAAATGAAAGGACCGCGAACGGTTATCGCACGGTGGGAACGACCACTTACCTAGTAGTGTATCGACCGGATGGGTCATCGGTACATATTATATACAGGGCATGGACCAGTTGCTCTCCCGAAACCAAATTTGTATTTTAGGATCCTTATTACCAATTGCGCTCTTTATATTTTAAGGCCAGTAAACCCGCAGAAATTGGGCTTACTTTTTAGTATTGCCTTCAGCCATGATAAAAATATAAGACTGCAGTTAAGAGTAAATCATAATATTATATAGGAATAGGTAATATTATGTTTAATACATGGGTATTTTTTATAATATATTATATTAGTTCCTATACTGTAGTGCAGTGGCGGCTTTAGTTATTTACCTTAAGGGGGGGGGCAACATTTTTTGTTAGGGAAATATTTAAACTATAGTAAAATTAGTCAGCAAGTATATATATAATATAGCAAAAATGAGTGTATTAAATGTAGGTATTGAGTTATTATTTTGGAAGCGTAAAAATTAACAGTGTATTTATCCCTGTATGTATATAATATAATATTAATAAAATTAAAATAAATAGAATCTTGTCTTGACTATTTTTGGAAAGTTCAAATCCTGAAATAAAATGATTAAGAATTGTAATATTAAAATATTTGACGAAATAAAGAGTAAGATGTCTCGTTTTAAGATGGCCCCTATGGCCTCCACTTAAAGCCGTCCCTGCTGTAGTGGTAAAATTGAAATAATATGTTGGTTCCTACAAGCCGGAAAATATGTAATGATATTATGTTAGTTAAGTAGGTACAACACAAGGGTAAAAATGTAAAATTGAAATGTTACGTCTTACGTATTGGTAGTAAAAATACATTATTCAGTCTTAGGACTATCAAATTATACATACTATTATGGAGTAGGTAGTTGATGTAGTTAAATCAGTTTTTTTTTGTTAAGTAATTAGATTTTAATTTTAAACCGATTTATGATTAAATTAAAAATTCGATAAATATTATAAAGTTATACGATATTTAGGTACTTGTGTATCATATATTATATTACCTATAGATATTATTGATATTTATAAGAGTAATAATATTATTTTATAATCTTTTAAAATATGAATATCAATTCACAAATTTTCATAACAAAATTATTTTATTTTTTTGTTATAAAACATTTAAGGTAGAGCTGTAGAGGTAAATACTAAATACTATATACCTACTTATTAAATATGTTTTACTCTAAAAAAAAATATTTGTATGAATAAAATAAGAATTAAATGAACAGTTTAAACACAAATCATTTATACAATCGTAAAGCATAAACTATAACTTTTTAAGTGTTCCTTATTTCTTTTGTAAGTAGTTAAATTAAAAATATGTTTAAAATGTTAATTTAAAACTTTAATATTTATAAATTGTGTAATAATTATCATGTTATATACTAGAGTCGTCTCAATGGTTTGGCTACATTGGGGCTGTTCATTGTTGACTGGGTTGTAAATATAATATAATCCCAAGTGAAGTATCAGATAAACTTGCCACCATAAAAATATGATAAACTAATTTAGGTTCATTTTTAATTAATTTATTAACTGTTAGGTACATGTTTTAAACAAATACATTTATCTATAATTCTTAAATGATGTTTTTAGTGATTCGAGTGCATGTTTACAAGTTAGTTTCCTCCCCATGACAAAGTCGTTTGATCGTTATTGGGAAACAGGAACTTACTATTTCTCTTCGACCGGCACGGCAGGACGGAAAAACTAGATGGCGTGATGTATTACCGTTTCTTCTTGAAAATCCGAAAGAAACGAAATCGTCACGAATTAAAAACGTTAAGCTTATCTTACTCCTTTCAATATAGTTCCCGTCGGTTAATTACAAATTAAAAAAATCAATTAATCAAAACAATGTACATAAGAACCCCCATAATAGGTAATAGTATTTTACCACAGTAAAATTTAATCACATAATGTGTTTACTTAATAATTTAGATATAATATAAGCTTTGGGGTCAAGTCATGTGAAAACAGTTCGGCTCCCATGTAGCGACACTATATAATGAAAAAAAAATATAATAATCTTTTATATTGTACTAGCTTACACCATGGACAGGAACCAAACCTAAAAAAACCAGAACCTTTGAAATATTAAGAATCGAAACCTTTATTTTAATAAATAAAGTACCGGAACCGAACAGGAATTTTTAAATGTAATAGGTTCTTTAAGTTCAAAAATAAAATTATTTTATTTATCATAATTTAATGGTATTACTGTTTTGTGTATTAACTATATATATATATATGATCATATGAGTTTTCTAATATGTCTCATACTTTTAATTAAGCCCGCATTCCGGATAGGTATTTAAAATTATTATACTTTTCAGTAGGTATATAAATTATCTGGAACCGATACAGACATTTTTTTGAAACTGATACCTTATTTTTTTTTTTTATCAAAAAACCAGATCCGAACTGGAACAGTTATTTTATTTTTGGAGAACCAGTACCAGCACCGATACCGATAAATTCAAAAAGTTCCAGTCCCTGGTTTACAAGTTTTATGTTTTATTTTATAGAATTCGTCTTTCCTGTATAATTTTTATTTCTTTTTTTATTTCAGTATACTTTTTGTTTTGTTTTTTATATAGAATATATTAATAACATTGATATCATATTACTTTTTCTTACTTTTGCTTTGAATCTAAGTTATAAATTATCAACTAAATGTGCTTTGTATCCTGTGATCACTAACTTAAGCATAATATATTATATTTATTATTTTATGTATTAAATATTAATATTAGGTAACTACCAACGTACAAACGTACCAGACAAGGCACGAAGTATGCTTAAAGATGGAAATTGATAAAAAAAAATATTGAATTCAAATTCTTATAACTTAGATTTAGTACCCACCTATATTTACAACACAATCTACATTTTGAATTTTTAAGATATTGGAAACAAACTTTATTGCCATTCTCCATTTCTAATTAAATATTACGTAGACTTTTAGCATTTATTTACTTCCTCGGAAATGGTTTTTCTGAAACAAAAATCGCCCAACAAATAATAATCTCAGATACACAAGATTAGGCGAAGTTTTTCAAATATTGTTCATGGGTCACTGCTAAACATTAAAATAACTAATAAGTAACACAATGTCAACTAATCTGGTTAATTATCGTGTTTGAATATAAAGAAAATGACAATACAGAAATATCTACGTGGTCTCTAATTTTATTTAAATTATAATTATAGTCTATAAATTCTGATTTCTGAACAATGATAATGTAGAGTTTTTCTTATAACTTTGTAGAGGTGCAATGATTAAAAAAAATTATTATTTGCTTATTTATATGAAATATCATTCATTAATTATTTAGAAAGATTTTGATAATATAGAAACGAATTTTATTTGAAACGAACTTCTAAGGTCTCTATCAAACGTAATTCATAAAAGCAAGAGTTTATATAGAGATTATACAATAACTTATAAATGTTTAAGGGAAAAAATAAAATATATTAATTGATTTTTATGAGAATTTCGCATTGACCTTTTCTAATTAAAACTATGTTAAAAACTAAAACCATATTACAGCAGAGACTTGTGACACCAACAATTACCTAACCTATTACAAATTATACACGGTACCTCACTGTGTTTGTTAGTTGTAACCTCAATAATGACATTTCTAATTATTATTTTCAAAAATTAGAACTGTATTAAAGAGCTATACACTTATTAAAAGTTACAAGTATTTTGTGGTTAGCTCAAAATTAATTATTATTGATTTTGTCTATATAGTGTATACCTTAACATTTAAAACAAGCCTAAAATTATGTAATTTTTTAAATCTTAGTTACTAAGTTCTATAAAATTAGGTGTTTGTACTTTATAATATATATAGTTAAGTATGTTTTTAAATATAAATTATATTACAGGCTGATGTGTGGTTATGTACTAATGTGGATAACCACCGTGAGACAACAACTTTTTGAGATTTATAACTACTATAAACATTTTTAAAAGATATTAAAGTGTCTGGTTGGTTAGCTATATTAGAGTAGTCAAGTTTTATTAGTGGATGGAAATTGCTGGATAAAATATAGTATTAATCTAAAATCACAATCCAAACAATATTTAAGTTCGTTATCCTATAGTTCGAAAATTAAATAATAATAATATACAAAAAAGATTAATATAAGTTACTTACTTTTACGAATTATGACCTACAGTCTATATCTACCTACGATAATCGGATTATACTATTACGGGTAGTAACTATTAGATACTGGGAAACCATGAATTATAGAACAATCATACCGGTAAAGGAACGCATAGGCAAAATCGCGAAAAGTGCATAAGAGTCCCCTCTAGCCCCCCCCCAAAAAAAAATAAAAAGATAGCTTTGATTTGCTATAGGTACATTTATTGATTCCTTTTTTTGAACAATATATTATATGCTACAAATGCTTATAATTTTCGAAACTTGTCTTCTCCAATGATTGTTTCTTGTATATTTTACAACTAATTTAATTGCAGAAAGTACATAGTTATTATTTGTTATAATAACATTTACTTAGTACTAAAACTCAATTTCTTATCAACGGATACGGCCGTTATATGAATATTGATAGATAAAAAAATATATGAATATCTATAGGCATATTAAATATTAAATCTTATTGATTCTTCCATCGTGGTCGCGATATATAGCATTAACAAGATTATTATGATTATAGAAACCGTCCACCAAACGTTTTTAAATCGTGTTCGATTATTTATCGCACTCAACTTTTGTAGCTGATCACGTAAAGCAATAGGTAGGTATGACGAAGAATAATATTATATTATTATTATTTTGGTATTTGTAGGCTCACTTACATCCTACTGCACTCTACCTAACGCATTACAGATGGCTTGTTTGAGATGCGTTTAAAATCTGACAAGCATATTATTATAGCCATTCATTTATAATTCGTTTTAGCGACTATCGTAATAAAAGGTCAATAATCTTTAAATATTATCATATTATGTACTCATATAATAGGTATAGGTAATAGGTACCTATAGTACACATCTAAGTCATATAATCGTAAACACGGAATCATAATAGAAAATAATATATTAATTTATGATTTGTATTACAATGCTGTATCTACATAAATGTTATAATATACATTTATAATTCATATAGGACATAATATTTAAAATATGTTTTGATTTGAAAAATCGTGGTTCTTACACTTCTTATTTGGTTAATATTTTAGAATTTTTTTTTTTTTTATTCATTTATTACGACTTCAACCATAAGGTCATTAGCCGGGAACAAAAACATATGTACATGATATTTACAATTATCATAATATTTAAATAAAGGTAATACAGTACAACGGAAATGGTAATAATAGTGTAAGTAATAGGTAATAATACATATTTTTAGTAACTATTTAAATTCTATTATATAGATTGGTTATTTTAAGGAATGTTATTAAACAGTTAAAATTGTCTATACTTAAAATATCTTTTAATGTTAGATGTGGAAAAATTTTTCTTTCTTCGGTTAGATTTGGGTATTCTAGGAGGAGGAGTTTTATGGATATAAGTGAGTTGTTGCAGAGTTCGCAGGATGGTCTCGGTTCTCTTCTCATTAAGTGGAAGTGTGTTATATTTGTGTAGCCAATTTTTATTCGTGCCCACTTGTTGTCAGACAATATATTTAATGAATACTAGAAATTTACATTTTTTGATGCAATAGTTGCCCGCCCATAACTAACACGATTTCCAGCCCTGCCAGTAAACTAAAAATTATATCAAAATATCCACTATAGTCATATAATATACCTATGACGTATGACGTAATTCTGAATTTATAACTCTGAATAGGAAGTATTTTAGTTTTAGTAGAATAAATTGTACTCCATTCTATGCGATGAATAAATAATAATATTACCATGAATTATAATTCATATAGTTATAATATAACTATATTTCATATTACCATGGTTAAATGATAATCTTTTATATACTTATATTGCGCATTACCTATGTTATAAAACCAGTGTCATGTAACAAGTGCATTTATACATTTATAATTATTTCCATAGATGGATATTCGAGATTCTGATATTACAAACATAATAGGTACTATTATGCATGTACAAATGCAAATCAATAACTGCATAATATAATGTGTATTACTAATATAATATATTATAGATAATCAGACTCATCATCAAAGTCAAACGGTACATGTGTGTATCGTGTACCTAATTATATTTCTCTTATTTACTATAGTTACCTACCTACTTTATTGCTAATGCAGACGTCGTCTGTAAGTTGTAACTTTGAGATCAATAAAACGTCATGTAGGTAGGTACAAAAGGTACTGTAAAACAAGTTATCGACTTATTATGTGTGCAAATGCAACGTCATCGCTCATCAGTCATCTTAATTATATTGTATGTTACATTCATAGTGAAATAATTAATAATTTAATCGTTCATAAATTTAGGTACCCATAAATATTTTAAATATTTTATTTGTGTGCATAACTTAAGATTTGAGATATAGCCGATATAGGTAATAATATATCTACAAAAATGCAGCTATAAAAAGTTACGTTATATTAAAATTCCTGTACCTATACATTTATATAATTATAAAATAAATTGCTTACGTCCAATGTAATCATATAAATAGCAAATATCCATCAGATCATAATAGTCAGAAAGAATCACAATATCTATGTAAAATATAAATTATATAATGTGGGATTAATTTATGTATAAAGGTATATAAATAAATAATTGTATACTGATGTGACAAAGATTAATCACAATTATATTACTTTATAAGTTTTTTTAATAATTTAAAGGTCAAAAGTTGTATTACTAGGTATTTATTATTTAAGATAATCTGTATACCAAAGTTATATTTTATTTTATTTAAAGATAACTATTATGTATTATAAGATTTATAACAATAAAAAGTAAAAAGATATGTATGTTACATTTGTCCCTAGTGGGCAGTGGCTGTTACAATTGTACCTTTATTGGGTACAATTGTAACAACTTTTTTTCTGTATATATATTTATTCAACAACATGTGGAAATAAAGATTCAATACAAACATATTTGTAAAGGTAATAACTTAATTAATTAAAAGTGTAAACGAACCAAAAAATTTTTAATTTTGGCAGAAATAAATAGTTTTTTGAAAAATGCTACGATTGTACGCAGTCTCTCCTACCTTTTATTATACACTTGACATACTTGACTGATAGTTAATGATATTTCTAATACGAAAATTTAATAATAATAAAAAAATTATAATAATATTATTATATCTGGTGATGGCACATTGGCACTGCATTAAACGTAACGAAAAAATATTGGTGAAAAGTTAATTTCACGCACGCCCAGCGTTAACGTCGTTTACACTACTGTGAAGTTTCGTTGTTTTTTCTCTCACTCGTTCTCACCATCCAAGTATAATAATAAATGTATAATATACAACAACAATAATATGATATTCCCTTTAAATGTTTTATCTCCGCGAAATAACGGTCCCGTTCACATAATCCGTCCATCCATCGACCAATCTTTGGGTGTCTGTAGGTATATTAAATATAGTTGACTGAATATCATCTTCTCATCTAACTGAGTATTACAATTTTAAAATTTTATTTCAATGATTAATTATCATGTCGACGTTTTTATTTCAAAAAAAATATTTGTCATTCTTCTCGTATGAATATTTTAATATGATAAGTATAAGTATAAGTATATAACATAATTTATTATATATAAATGAAATATGCTCTATAAATAATTATAAATTTATTACATTGCTGAATAAAATGAATTATTTTTAAATAGCGCCAAAGGAAAATTGAACTAGGAACACCGCTAACATAAACTTCTTAAACGTATATCGTACCTAGTTAACGTTTTAACAGGTCTACTCGTTACTGGACTTCCTGTATTACATGCGCTGGTCCCCCAAGATTGGTTATATAAGTTATAACCTGCAGCAATTGTAATAATGGTTAATAATAATATTATATTATACATCATCGTCCACTAACACCACACATAATATACGGCTGTATATTACATACGTAACAATAGACGATGAGTGTATTGGACGACAACATAATATAACGCTACTAGTGCGCATCGTGGGGAATATATTATATGAGCCTATAAAGTCTAATAATATATTATAATATAATATAATAATATATACCTACTGCAATATTCGTACAGGCAACGTTGTCAATTTTCAAGCGACGACGTTGCTCACAGTGTCATATTGTCATACACATAACATATTATACATTTATACACTCTAGTCTCTCATATTGTATAATATATAATAATAATAGTAAATTATAGATGACATATATGGAAAATAAGATAGTTTTAATGATAATATAATAGTTTTAATAATTTAACAATAAAAAAAAATCTGTTATTCCGTTACTTCGACAGAAGTCTAAAATTTCAACTTTTTCGCAAATTGACAACCGCTTACGTTTTAATGAACTCAGAACTCATCGTTCTAAAACAGTCACAAACTAACCAAATCAACGAAACATTGACATACAAGACATTAATATTTTCGTCCTAATGGTCTTTAGTCGTCGTAATCTTATCTTATATATTATATCGTCCCATAACGAGTGCAATGAACCAGATCGTTATCGACTATCGTTATACTAGTCTGAGCGCTTTTTTCTGTCGTCGCTTTGACATTATATATTTTAAATTAAGATTAAAATTGGTATTCGAAGGCTTTCCCATTGAAAACTAGTGTAAATGTTCTTGTTCCCGAGAAAAAAAAGTTCGCTATTGGGAGGTGTCCGTTAGGAGAGGTTTGAAGGTTTCACCGTATATAATATATACAATAATATCTATGTAAATATAATATCTCGCATCTGCTCGTTTATGGTACCTTCCTATACTCTTATTGAATATATTGAACATACCTAATGATATATTGTACCCATCGGTATGCTGTAGTATCCATCAGTGGCGTCATTTTAGTTTTTATTAGAAGAGGGGCAAATGTTTTGATTATATTTTTATCTCTACACAACTCCCATCTTATATAACTTCATCTTATGCTTACGAGGCAAAAAGAGCCTCATTTTATAGAAGAAAAAAGACTAGAATTAGCCAAATAGCTATGGTACTTATACAGTTATACCGGATACCTCATTCTAGTGCCTCAGTGGCATAATTTTACACTTTTCAAGAGGGGTCGTACAAATCAAATTACTATAAAACGTAATTGAAAATCAAAAGTTTATAAACACCTTCTACTGTAGAGGTTTTTTTAGAAATCCTAGATAAATTTAATATTGATTGTTTTATTTTTAGAATTTATATTGTATTAAGCGTCCATATTATATTATTATATATTATTTTGTATACTCAACTATAAACTATAATAAATAGTAATTAATATCTTGAAAATAATTTTCTAGTACCTATCTACACCGTATTATGTTTTCTGAAAATTAAAAAAAATGATTGTTTTGTTTTTTCACCAACAATTTGGCTGTTTTTAAAATCAGACGGAAGAAAATGTCCAACTTGCCCCTCTCAAATAACCACCACTGGTGTCCATGACAGACATATGTCTAAGCGCGACTACAATGCATATAGATATATATCTAAGTGCGTTATTCGGGAGGCTAAATCAATTTACCTATAGGACCACCCTAATTTCGAAAAGGGTAGATGTACCATATGTATATGGTTTAAATATATTATATAGTACAGCCATATAATATGATTATGTTGGCCATTTCTATGTCAGCATTTTTTTTCCATACAGTCATACTTATAAGAAATAAATTGTAAGCATTATATTGTATAGCGTATATAATAATATGTACTAATATTATTGTGCCAACTACTATACAGGTACTTAAAATAAACGTCGTTAAAGACATTATATACTTCCGGATCGTCGAAGCTACCGCGGTGCTGGGTAAAATGTACTATTCATCGGATGAAGCATGTTTGAACTATATATGTAGTCAATAAAATTGCACACGATACATAGGTTATAATAATATTATTTTATATTTCAGAAGTATAATATTATAATAAACCTACGTATTCTGTGGCACTTGCACTTCACGGATCACGTTGAACACTGCAGCTAAATAATAATAACAGCCCCCTGCCGATCCAAGGAAACTTGAATTTTGTGAGCGCATTTGTACCTAATCTAAACCCTATTCAAACATATACTATTTCCGGCGAAGTTTGCCATTTTAATGAACAGCGGATACCTATCATATACGTTTTTCATAAACAGATTTTTACCGATTATTTTATAAGGCTATATAGATACGATTTTATTTATGCTACATTTCAGGGATCCCGGATGTTTGACGCCAAACCACACAATATACGAACAAACTATAAAATAGAAAACTTGAGAGTTATTTACCAGGTATTCGACCGGATTACACGTACCTCGTACATTGGATATTGTATTATAACCAAGTCTTGGTTATAATGCCCATGGGAAAAATTTCCACATATAGATACCTACAAAAATGGCCTGGACAAAAACAAATTGATTAAAAGCAGTTTAGTATAGGTAATAGCATCATGAGCGTTGTAATGATATTATACATCCTGGAATAGCAAAAAATTTATCTTAATTCTTATTTGCAATTTAGGACATACCTACCATATTATAATAGTATGCATAAGTCTATATTATATTATAAATAGGTAGGTAAGGACAGTTAAGTAATATCAAATAAGCTCAAACCAAATCTTAAAAACCATATAGGTACCTATCAATAATAATATTAAATTATGTTTGTATTGTTTGTCTTACTTTATTATTGTGTTTGAATAAGAACTTTAATATAACGTAATTTAATAAATATAATAAATATAATATGATCACCCCAAACACACGCTATATACTCTATTCGGAATTTCAGAATACGAGTAGAAGATTAGTATGGCCATTTTCTATACCATAGTTAGCTTATTCGAAATAAGATTAGAAAGACTAAAAATTGAAAAACTTGTATGTATCTGGCAAACTTTTGGTAAAAACTAAAAATATATAAAATATACAATAAATTTGGTCAAACGTTAATAATTCTTAATTGTGAACATTCGACCATATACCTACTAAATTGTTTTAAATGTAGGTATATCGAATAATTTTTAATTCAAAAATATCTAGTCTCGTTTATTTATAATAATATGAAATAAATTTCAACGACTTGTGAAAATATAACTGTAAGTGCAAAAGTAGGTAAATTTGATAAAATGATAAATTTAATAAATGGGATTATATGAAATAAGGATAATAATATTAATGGGGATACAATATATTTATAGGTATATAAGCGGGATATTTTTAACGTGGAATAAATATTTTTGGACGAGGGATATTTTGAAGGACGAGATATTTTGAAGGGGACCCTTAAAAGTTATAAATTATAATCAATGTAGTAAAATAATAATGAAAATATTTCACTTAAAGGTATACAATAATAATTGTATCTGAAGTCCGTGTGTATAGGTATGTCATCTATACGTATAGATATGAATTTTCATACAAATTGAAATAATACCTATTTCCTATATACTAAATAATAAATTACTACATCGTTAAAACACACGGATGACTTTAGATTATTAATTATTCTAATGAAGGCTAGGTACTATTAAAAAAGTATAGATATTTAATAATAGTTATCCTTTCATATTACGATTTTCTTATGCCATTTTTACATGTTTGCCCATATTTTTCTCTGATAAATTTTGTACCTGGGCATTTTCGTACTCTATTCCTGGACTTTTGTCGTCGGCCATTCCTTATGTGAATATCCTTATACTATGTTATAATCCTACACCCATGTCCAAGTGGATGAACCGTGGCCCCAGAATAGTATATATATTTATGTGCAATCGTGAGGATTTTTAAAATTGTTAAGTTTGTATTTAAAATTTAAATCACAGAGTATACGCGGGGAAATCTCAAGTAGATCAGCTGATATTACGCGGGCATTATAATATATTTTTTAAACAAATCTTGCACATCTCTCAATTCGCTCTTTTCCGTTCTTATCGGATCTCGTTCGAGTGGGTACGAAAATAAAATAAAAAAGTCTCTCTCGCTGTATACCCTATCGTGGCGTCACGTACCTACAGTCGTCCGGTAGACGAGATGTGTAATATATACAAAATAAAACCACCACGATACCATATCATAATAATATATTATATTATTTAATGTACGCTCGCTAGAGCACTATACGGCGACGACGAGAGGAGGAACGGCCCCGCCGACGGGTTTGCCCCGACGACCGCCGCGATTCGTCCGTTATTATTGTAATTAGCTCGCCCGCCCGCCGGAATTCGGATTGTTTTACTGCCAACGACGACGACCCGGAGGGGACGGACCCTTTTTAAGAGGTCCTCGGCGGGCATACGTGGTATATAGACACACACACACACACACACACACACATATATATATTACCTATAACCACCCCTGCTGCTACCACACGTATAATTATTATATATGTGCGTTTCGAATCGCCCGGATTTCCTCGGATTTCTGCAAGCACTCACACACGATTTTATGGGGGGATGGGGGCACCGTGATTGCATGTATTGATAATATATTTTACGAGCGTGTTGTATTAAATTATACTGTATTTGCGCATGGGTATAATACGAGTAGTAAAATATTATTACTCTTATTCTTCGCGTTATTATTAGCTTTTCCGAATGTGTCCGTACAGAATCTAGTACTCTACATACTTATAACGCATTAACCAACCTTCCAATCAAAATGTCACTGTCAAATCATTAAAGCACCCTTATGCGTGTCTCAGACCGCACTCTCTTCACATGCAAGACCTCTCGATTCCATCAGTACAAAGCGTACAAGTAGAGAAAACTTTCTACAAACGTGTCCACTCCAATGCCTCGCCACCGTCCTCTCGCAATCCTATCATAGATGGACTATCGTATATAGGTTCTATCACTATAGCGACCTGCTGGATGAAGAAATAAATATAGTATCACAATATTACGAAATACTATCAATGAATATTATGGACTCTTCACAGAAGCCTCGCATCGACCACTTATCATACCTACAGCTTTACACATCACGTTTGCTTATTGTAAAAATTGAATTACAGATTGTGTGAAATATATTTAAAATAATAAATATATATTAGATAAATACCTATATGTTATGATATAAGATATATCTTTTATTGACCGCCAGTACCAGACTACTGTAGTTGTATCGTATATTATATAGGTGCGTATACAGGAATTTTGAATTGGTGGGGGAGGCTATACCCTCCTTAGCCTCCTTTTGCCTATATATAGGTATACCACGGACGGTTTATCGTGACCACGCCGATCGGGCGAAAGCATGTATATATATGTATACATTTATATACATAAAATATTATGGAAAAGTCACCGCGATTCACGAACAGACGAACTAATTACCTGGTTAATTTGAAGGAAAAAGAGATAGACCAGTATACCACGACGGGCGAGATGTACAAATATCTGCCCACTGCTCGTGCCTAGTGCGGAATTGGATTATGGTGCGAATACATACCAGTATAAAATATATATACAGTCGAGTCTCGATAACTCGTATCTCAAGAGGAATAATAATAAATTCTACTTATATATTTTTTTTAGTTATATACATCAAACACAACTTGCAAACGCCCCCCCCCCCCCAAGTGGCAAGCATAAAATACTAGGTTTATCGAGGTATTAGAGTTATCGAGATTCGGTATTATCGAGACTCGTCTGTAACTATAAATGAAAATTTACTCGACGCTGGTTCAAATTTTTCATCGATAAAATATAATAATACATAAACATTTTGGGCGTCGCCCGATTGCGGCCCAAAGTAAACTTTTTACATTTTCACCTATCCCGATTGCGGCCCGTCCATAATAGGTAGAAATAATATTCAAGTGTTTATCAAAACTAAATAAATATCCCGATTGCGTCCGATACGTATATTGACATAAATATAACTATCGTATATCTAATCTATTGTTTGTACTCCTCAGGAAACAACTAAACAAATTAATAAAAAAAAAATTCATACTAACCCAAATTACAAAATTAAAAAACTTGGAAATATATTATTTTGATTTTGTAAAAATAATAAGTTTTAAAAATCTGCCTCTAACACTATAATTATTTTACTATTCATTGACATATTATTTCTATTTCACATATTTTTTTATTGTAAACAATTTTATTATTCGACTAGGTACCTATTTATTGACAAATTAATTATATTTCACGTCTTTTTATTATTTTAATATTTGACTATTTGTATATATATATATATATATATATATATACTTTTAAAATTGTATACAAATACATCCATTCAGAAAGTATTTAAAATACAAAATATACTTGCCATGTATTTGAATAAATTTTATACTTTATACTTGTTTCATAATAATTTTGAAATACATTATTATTTGGTGATTAAACATATTATTATATGTATATTAAGTATAAGGTATTTTGTGAACCAATGTGTTTTTGGACGCAATCGGGATACTTATATTTGGGATAAAATACGACTACCTGAATTCGGGCCGCAATCGGGCAACTCCGAACATTTTAACGTATAACTACCAATATTATATGCGTACACACCTAAGGTTTCGACGAGAAATTCGATTTAAATTATTGCTTCATGGTATATTTTAGGAATGTTTGTAATTTATTTTTGTGAAACTTTTAGGGGAGATAAAACCGAAAATGTGAGAAAGCCCGCGAGTGCAATAATTCGATTCTGCGAATTTAAACCTACGACGACAGGTTTGTGTGTGTGAAATATAATACGATCGAATTATTGTCACGTAAGACCTATACATATATGCGATAAACAGAAACGGTAAATCACCGCTCTTATAAAAAAAAAACGCAACAATTTGTAGATTTTAAATTCTTTTATACTTTTTTTCGGTCTTTCTTCAGGGTTGGCATGTATATAGTAGCGGTATTTATTATGTACAACTATACACTTCCCGTTAAACGCTTTAGTAGTGATTTGTTTAAAATGTAAATACAAAAACTGTACTTACGTCAATCGTGGTAAGTGACAATAACGGTCCATTTGACATGCGTTTTCCTGCATAATATCAATCAACTAAACAGCGATTAAATATTCATATTATTCAGACGCATTTTCGCAAGGGATTGGAAAATTAAGAAATATATTCCAAGTATACCCAACCTCCTAAATATTGTTAGGCAAAGCCACGTTGTCGTAATGGCATTATACATTTTTTTTTTTATATACATATAATATACTCGTGGTATTGTTGGTATATATTATACAAAGACAGTGGTTATAGTTATATTCTTCCGTAGATATTGTCAAACATTTAAAAACGAAGGGAAAATTATACAAGAAATAATGCCTAGACTATTACGAAAGTGAGACAAAGTGTTATATTCGTCAAGTATAATTCCTCAGTTCCGAATTGTTTGAAATTATTATTACAAACCTATATAGTATACGGCAATTTTTTTTTTTTAATAAGAATAAACCATAATGTATTTTGTTAATGCAATTAAATGTTGACTATTATTTAAGATTTATATATTTTAATATTTACCTACGTGTGTAAATTTTCAATAATACGAACACAAGAAATCATTAAGTACTGTCTGTGCAGAATAATAATCATTTGTGTGATTCAAATAGATAAATACTTTTTTTTAATAAATAGTGGTTTCAGATTTTTGCATTTTGCATCTATTACTTATTGTTATTCGTTTTTGTTTTTGGTTTTTTTTTTTTATTACTGCTTTTCAATTTATTACATTAAATATTTGAGTTGTAAGAATATAATTTGACCAAATTAAAAGTAAAAGAAAAATCCTTTAAGTCCATTAAAAATATGTATGATAAGGAATATTATATAATATCACATTAAAATATACCTACACTATTATATTATGTAAATGCATAACTGGTATCCGGTAGCTATCTTTATAGAACATATTAAATGTATTTTAAACTTGTAATAAAGAAGCATAATAGAGACAAAAGTTGTAAATTGTATATTTTCTTCTATTGTAGTAGTTTCAAAAGAATTTTTATTTAAAGCAGTATAATGTACTTACATATTATATATTTTAATTATTATATTATATTACTGAGGTATCTGGTATTCTGGTATAACATAATAATATAATCTAGTACACTACCTATACATCATCATATTCAATCATTGTACACAAACATCTCAGAAAATTGTCTCAATCGATACGCAAAATATTTATTAAACGGATATATTAGGTACCTACGTATTTATTCGTTGCGGATACAATACTTGTCTTGGATACAATATAATGTTATTTATACCTAATAGCATATATATATATTATGAAGAATATGAAACATCTCTTCATTGCCTACCTATATAAGTTATTTTTTTTCTGTATGGATATTTAGGTAGGTACCTGAGTAATCCATAATTATTATCAATAATATACGATACATAGTCATATAGATACACCGTTATATACGTATAATATATTAAACATTTCACAACGATTATTGTCGAATAATAATATCAAGTGTATTGATTGTAAACACAAATATCTATGTATAATATATATATTCTATACTGAATACTCGTATGGGTAATATATGATAGCCGAGTTTTCTTTGTTTCTCGATGCTATATGCTATAGTATATAGGTTAGGTACCTATATACAATATCCGTGTAATTTATATCGATAAATAAAACAACTTACCTTTGCGCAGTTTCACGAGAAGTTCGGTGTTGCAGGGTATACCACCGCGTACGTGTGTATAAAGCTGCTGGAAGGGCGTGAAAGTGGTGAAACACCCAAAGTTTGATTTAACGGCATAGGTACCTATTAATATTATCATTAATTATACTTGTGCCGACGTGGTTATATAAACCGCAATAATTATTATCAAAATTATAGGTACCTCTATATACATAATACATGCCAGAAAAACGCCCGTGCAGCAAATGTCTTGGCAACGTCCAGGATATGGCTGAAATATGGCATTATAATATACCATAATACCTATCTATATATTATTATATTATACTGTCTGTTATTCAGCCAGTGCAGTTTTTTTTGTGTTATAACTTTTTTTTATCAGTATTTTATATTACAAGACGTAGAGATTGCCTTTAAATTAATACTAATATTATAATATAGATCGCCTTGTTTTATTAAAAATAGTTGTTTCTGGGTAAGTACTCTTCTAAAAAGTTATAAGGTCTTAGGACGTCGTTGTAACATTGTTACGTTATGGTAATATTAAAAAATCACCAACATTCAAAATTATTTATTTTGTTCATGCCAATACCTCTTTATGACACAACATTGTCAACATTTGTGGTAGGTACATAGGTGCAAATTACCTTTAGAGGCTAAAATAACCATAGTAAATATTATATATTATGAGAGCCCCTGGTTGCAGGCGGAATCCGGTTTGCGGAAAATCCTATAGGTATAAATTATAATAATATATAGGAACGCCAAATAGATGTATCTAAGATTGAGTGTATCTCAGATTTTGTGCACCTCAGTTCACGGACAAATCGTGTACCTTTGTGAAATAATTCGACCTCAGCTGGGCAACTGCAAGTCACGGATTGGATTTAACCTTGGTATTTTTTCAACTACTTACTCCCTAAACTTTTCTATGATATCTCTAAAACCAATATCTGCAGAGTCAGTAAGGACAAGTTGTTTTATATACAAATTCGATACGTGTAAATGTTATGTGCACCTCGTCTGTAGGTACCGCACACACACACACATATATATATTATAATAATATGCTCTAGAAGCATTCACAGCTGCTCGCGTGCGTTACAATACGTGATAGTGATTATTTTAATAATATGATATAATATTATATACGTACTCTCGGGCTTAATTTTGTGCAGCAGCGGTAGCAGTAGTTACAGTTGTAATAGTACCTATAGTATAGTAGTGTAAATAATACGACGATATTCCACCGACAATTCCATTACACATTTGAATAACCTCGCGAATTCGCCCTCACTGTGTGCGCGCACACATTTAGAATATATCGTTCATAATAACGTAATATAATAATATATCTTACGGGTATTTCGCAGCATTCGCCGGCGCCCTACATTACACACGTGAATTCCAAACCCTTGACGCGTTTTATATGATTATTTTAAATTCCCCATTGACTCGCGGGCTCGTTGCAGGCGATATAATACATATATAAACGCGTGAGTATACACATGTGTGTGTGTGTGTGTGTGTTCATACAACATATATAATATATATATAGTAACCGATGATTAAACGCATGAAACAACAATATGTTCATTTTTAACGCATTCGCGGGTCTCCGGGGAGACGAAAATCAATTCCTACCCCCAGAGATTGTTTGGTTATGACTTTCTGCCACACCCTGCACGCGACTCCCGCGCGTCCCAATGCCGAGGGGTCTAAAGTTGGTGTGTGTGTGTGTGTATAATATAAATATGTACAAACCAAAAGCACCGTATCCATAAAGAATTAAATCAAATGTTTATTCGACAATAATTTCTTGGCCCATTACACATGTAAACTGTTTATCTTTTCATGAGCAAAGTTCGTTTTTCATATTATTCTGCAGCAGTAGCAGGGCTTCCGTGGTCTTTGTATATTTTATTAATATCGAATTGATCCGTCGTTTAGCGCCAATTTGATCGAATGAAAAGGAAGAGTTTATAAAAAAAAAAAATGTTGAAACCGAGGCTTTTACAAGAACTTTTACACCCATATATTATATATATATGTTTATAATGATGTGAAAAAGGACAGACAACTCAACATATTATCTCAACTGCAGTCTGCGGAGTCACAATTAAACTAATATAGTATACCTATCGGTATTCGGTATGCAAGACATACACTTCAGTTTATATTAAATGCTGTACTGTGACATTTTATACGAGCATATTATTATATAATATAGATTTCTGGTATAATAATAAATGTTTTGTGGCGTCGCAAAATCGTAATGTGAATTAGCAGTTGCAGCTCTAAACTGTATTATATAGACACTAAGACCACGAGCACCTATATTGTTGTATATTATATTATACAATATACATAGATAATAAAAACATAATAAAACAAGGACGAGACATCACAGATCGAGGTCACTATATTTTTGAAATGAAAAGAATTTGAAGCCGTTTTTTACATTTTTGTTTAATATGAATGAGGTTTATAAATATTTATAATCGATACTCGATATAGGTATACCTACACTTATTTGGCCTAAATTGTAGATTGGAAATAAATTAATAAATAAATTAATCATTGATCACCCCTGACTCAAGACCCTATCCATGTTTATATTATCATAAAGATTATATATTACTATACCTAGGTAATATATATATATATATATATATATATATTTATACACAGAATATAGATCGAAGAATATAATGAACAGGTGGATTTATGCAAAATTTGTATATAATAACGAATACTTATGCCGAATGTTCTAATATTATATATATTATTATATTATATATTATATGAATTATTTTTGAAAATATAGTAATAATACACGATAATTGGAGCTAGAAAGCTATATATAATATAAACACGTGATATAATAATATACATATGTCATATACTTATATATATACATATAATAATATTATGAGAGGGTATATATGTGCGTGTGTATATGTGTGTTCGACCGCGGTGCGTATAGGTCAATTTTGATATTATTACGTGCGCACCCTTTCCAATGTGCAGTAATAATAACATCGTCAAGACTTTTAAAAGGCCATTGTATAAGGGTTTCGATAAGCCAATTATGATTGCACCCCTCCTGGTAATTTAGAGGCATCGGATGCATTTTGCCACGGAAACGCGGCAATCGTGAAATATGTGCTTTTATACCAACGTGTATACATACACCATGCCACCTCCGTGATTATTATTGCGTATATATATATTTGTATTATACCTAAACACGAGCATATTATATATGGGTATTTGCAGCGTTATATTTTATAATATTTTAGTTCGTATAGTTGTTAGCTGTCACGGAGACAAAACTGAAGAAAAATTAAGTCCCCACCGAGAAGTTTTTCCGACAGGATTTCCTGAAACATCACCCCTTAAGAGTGCTTCTATTTTCATTTTATTTTTGCCGCCCATTCAGTCCCCCACTTGTATATTTACATAAAGCCAAATCCACCTGGCATTAAGTAATTCCCACAAAGTGTTAGAAATGCTGAATGTTATTATTTTCCCGGCCCCTTCGCTTTTCCACCGTTTTCTAGCGTAATATATACATTTTCGGCTTTTTAATGTAATGTCATTTTTACTGTTGTCACTTCCCCCTAAAACCATTTGTTTGCTTTATACTTCACGTAGGTTATGCAACAAGAATTATTATGAACAACTGTATGAAAAAATTACTGCTGAAATGTTATAACAAACACACGTCGTATATATATAAAGGTATAATATATATATATATATATAAGGTATAGGTATGTATTATATACATACCTATTTTACCTACCTATATCTATGTATACATTAAAAACAAACAAAATATCGAGTAATCAAGCGTGGGACTTGTTTTGAATCGTACACTTAAAAAATCTTTAACCATCGTATTACTATAATGTAGACATTTAAAATATTAACTAAATTACATTTACCTACTTAACTACCTACTAAACTATACCTACAATTATTGTTTGTTTGAATAAAATCCTAAATAATTTATGTCAAACAGATACCAAAATATATAAGGGTAGATGTAATCTTTATAAAATATAATATAGTTATGGGATACTTACCGGCCGATTTCTAGCAGTAGGTAGCTGATTCGATCGCAATTCAGTTACTGTTCACGTAATTGTTCATACAATAGTTCTATGGCTCGATTATGTTTTTGAACAAAACCTTTGCGGGTTATACAGGTCTACACTGTAATTTACAATTCCTTTGAAAAATCGAATTTTTATTTTAATATTATAATACTAGTTAAATAATGTGTGGGGCCATAAAAACAAGTCCTACACTTAATAATATTCCCATTGCGAGACATAATAATCTTATATTAACTTATAAAAACTAAACTAAAATTATGATTTCGATGATAAAAATTAATAAACCTTTTGAAAATGTAATCGGAATTATAGGGGTCGAAAATGTAGAGCATTTCTCGCATTATGTCGTTGTATATCATTAATAATGTGATATTTTTTTTTTTTTTTTTACAACCGTTCAGAGTTATCCAAAAAAGGCGTAAACGTTACCGTACGTTACTGCCTTCATAAATAATTATCAATAAGTGATTTCTCAACATCGCACTGAAATGGAGATATTTTCGACCGAAATGGTTTTAGGTATATACCGCAGCAATATACCCCATTAATCTTGGTATTTAATTGACAGTACCACATCCGCCCAGTGTCTATATATATAACACAGACCTAGATGATATGATTTACCGTTTTGTGTTTTTGGATGAATGAAAAAAAAAAGGGATATAATAAAATATATATATATATATCGTGTAGAACCCTAAAAACGCGTTACGTCGGGTAAAAATGAAACGACCGAGGCGTAGTCGATTAATTATTTGTAAATCGCGTGGCGAACGTACAGTGTATAATGTATATGTGTACATCGCCGAGGGATCCACTCGTTGGACCTATGTCTATGGATTTTGGGTTTTTGTCCAAAACGGTTTATGGTTTATGGTTGAGTGTATTTGTACGTGCGTATCTCGTCGTTTGCGAGCGAAACACGTGTGGAGTACATTTTTACTCGCCGACAACGCTGCAGAAGAAATCGTCGTATCGGGTATAATATAGATCGTCGTCGTCGTCGTCGTCGTCGTACAGCGTGGGACGTGGGTACAGAATAGAATACAACATGATAAAATATAATAACATCCATTATTCATCACGATTTACGAGCATGCGCATGTACACATGCACACTGCGCGGCGTGATGGAAAATTATAAATTTTTAAAAACGTAATTTGTACGTTTATAAACGGGTCGTTGAACGCTATAACAAAACGCAACGGAGACGAACGACAATAATAATTATACAACGCCGCCGTACCTGTATAACATATTATTATTATACAGACTGCAGACGCACACGAGCAGAGCCTAGCTGTACATCGCAATAATTAAGCGCGCGTACAACAACAAAAACCAAGCAACTACCTGTTATATATATATATATTATATAAAGCTGCAAAAATTAAAAAATAAACCAATTCAAATATCTGTTCGTGTACATCACCGCAGTGGAAACATCATACGAAAAATAAGTGTGTCAAAACTTGTTTGCTGCTCCGTACTATTAGTTATACCTATGTAGGAACCTATATTATTATGTTGTTCTACAGTCGGGGCGGCGGAGGCCGAATCGCGCATGTCGGATGTAATCATGACGACTATATTATATTGTTATCATTATAATTTTATATCGGGCGCGTGGCAAACGGCGCTATGTGGAAACGCTTTTGTTGTACCTAAAATATGATTCGCAAAATTTGTTAGAGCGCGAATGGCTCTTATCCGCCGCCGCCGACGACGACCGCGACCGCGGTATACTATATAATAGCATCTGTCTATAGGTGTCCACGTGTATATGCGTGCGTGTAATAATATCATACGAAACCCAATGATATTGTGCTCGCAGATATTATATAGAATACAGAAACGTACCACGAGCTGCACAAAAGGGACCGTTTTACGACACGGTGGCCGACGAAGGTATGTTATAGGTAGGTACCTACCTATATATATATATATACTCAAGAGGAGGGATATAGCCACTCGCCCCAGGACTAAATATACGTTCCTGAGGGGGTTGGGATTTAGTACTTGCGGCGCTGTGGCGATGGGGAGGAGGCGACAAGGGAGCGCGTTTGGGTACCACCGGCTAGGGGTGCTGTTATAATATATAACGATCGTTTGTACCTATGCATGTGCAGGATATACGGATAAATGGAGAAAAAAAATCATAATAAAATATTATGTACAGGAAAAGAACCCGTTCCGAGTCCGCGGCGGGGATAACGGATAAATAGGGGACGCTTGCCGCGGCGGCCGATGATACAACTAGTTTTTCGTTTTAGGGTGCGGCGCGGTCGCTCGCGTCCCCCCCGCGTGTACGGCAACGGCGACCTGCGGGGACCACCGCCGCTCGCTCACCCGTTGCGCGTGCGCACTGGTCGGCGAGAGAGAGAG
>WHPZ01582754.1:0-19800 GCA_016617965.1 Macrosiphum rosae | reverse complement strand
GAGAGGACGATAGAGACGGAGCGCTTGTGCGTATTATATATTTTATATATCCCTCCGGGTGGCAGAGGGGCCGTGGAAAATTCGTTAACGGACGACGACTAGAAATAATTACCACGCGACCTTTGATATAATGCGTGTGTATTATTGTATAATATTATTAAATTTAATAGTAAATACGAACATATATATTATGGGCACTGCGGGCATGATGTGCGCACAACTAGGTATATTTGAGACGATCGCAGCAGCAAATTGTTGAAATAAAAACTGTGAAGTGGTGTGGCATCACGGCCGTCAGTAAAATTCACTGCAGAGAGCACGACTGCAATAATTAATAGTACCTACCTATAGATATTGGTTGGTACCTACACCTATATGACGTATATTATTATACCATACTAGGTAGGTAGGTATAGGCACGTCGTAAACATTTTTTAGTTCTACAAATAATATTCGAGTATATTATTATGCTATAGTAAAATGTATAGACACGAACGATAAAGTATTGTATAAATAATAGAATGCACCATCTCGAGGCGCCGATATTATTATAATAATTGAATGCATTTTTCAGAGCAGATAACTATTATAATATAACGTATATTATTGAATTGAAAACGATAAAAGTACAGTATATCTGTAGCGGCGGGTTGATTGAAAAATGTATATTGCGGCGTATAATAGTCGTTTACACTTTATAATACCTTTTTTTTTTCGATCGAATATCAATCGCGAATCACAATTTCACAAACATAATATAATAATATAGCCGTGTAGGTATGTCACATATTTTATTGGAAACGTTGCATGTAAGTATAATATACGTTATAAATGTTATACGCCCGCTGTGTTGCATTTTTATAATATATTTCTAACGGCAATCGTCTCCTCACCGAGTTCATTCGTGTCGCAAATCAAAATCTCATTATTTCTCGGTGAATTTTAATATAATAATATATTCGCTGCTTTTTGAGCACCCGGCGCGTATACATAAGGTACACATTCGGTGATTTATTCGTTGCAGTTAGTGTATAGGTACGCGTTTTATTGTTTTTCAATAATGCACAAAACTACTGTTGAACATATTATTACAGATAATGACACGTGAAAAGTGAAAAGTTTAAAACGTTTGTTGGTTTTCAAAAATGCCACAGCTTAAACACGAAGAGACGAGGTATATTTACTCACTTCGTTTCCTATATTTGTGTATACCCGATATTAATTTTTAGTTACGTGCGTGTTTACAAAACGTACCTATTTAGAATATTAATTATATTAATCATAATACCTATCTTATGGCGATGACGTACGCCGTTTCTGTTTAGACGAAAATTGTATTAAAATATTAGATTTAAGACGTATGTTATTATGTAAACGCATAGAAAGCATGTTTGTAAGTATCGGTTTGACGGTTTGTCGACGAAAAAAAATCGACACTACCTATACCTAATAATAATGTTTGCGGGCTATAATAATATTCAATAAAAATGTACCTACCTATCGCTTTTCGACCTACATACCTATATTATACAATTAATCATATAGTGGTAATAATTACTAATCATATTGAATGCAATGTGTCGTTCTACCTATATAATAAACACTAACGACTGACCGTTGCGAGTTCTTTAGCGGCGAGGGGAACATCTATACCTCGAGCCTATAAAACGCACACAATTGTATATGATATATTATAATTAAATTATGTATGTCAGATTACTTGTGACGAGCTGTGTGTTATTCCAAATATTATACGTATCCATATCATATAATTGTAGGTCGTGCAATTGGATGGTATAGATGACAGCCTGCAGTTGAACAACAACGCAATAATAATGTACAGACGATGATTTCAATACCTAATATTATGATACTGCAATTCTGCAGTAGGTATACCTATAATAAATTATACAGACGACGACAAGATCAGTGAGTCCCGTATAGGTATTAAATGTAAAAACCTATTTCGGGCAGCAAACGATAGTATGTGTTTGCGACTATTTGTCTATATAATATTATATTAAACCTCTCGTCTGACCATAGTCCATAGCCGTCATAACAGATAATATTATACCTTTTACCAAAAGAATATTATTATTACTGTATAATGTATAATCGTTGAACAAATTCGATAGCGGAAGTCGTTAAATCACATAAACGCCAACGCTTGCAGTAATACCTATCTATATATTATGCACCTAATTGAAATTTGTCGGCGGCCGACTGCAAGTTAATAAACCGCTGTATAAGTTCCTATTTAGTGACCATCACGGTTTAAAATAATTGTGATAACAATATATATTATACATCATCAATCAAATAATTATCGCCTATCCGCGGTTTCGTTTATCAACGGGAACTACCTATACAATCCGGACGCTTATTATTCGCTATCATGATCTTACTCTGCTAAACTATAATAGGACTGAATACAAAATGTCACCGTTATCAAACACGGGTTGATTTCCTCTGCTATCGAATTTGCTCACGTATATTAAAACTAAAATTGAATTACTTTATAGCAGTGCTTGCAGGCAAGTATAATATTGTATAGTAATTTATAATACCTATATATAATATTATCCTACATATAATATATTACATACGTATACCTACATAATATTATTATTAAGCCTATATTATTATAATAATCCTTCGCACAGCAATCGTTTCTCTCTATAAAATAATGTTCACATCGTCGACTCCACCAACAACTGAATTTCACAGTTATCAAATAACGCGTTGCCAACGTTTTCGTCCGCTATCGAATTTGCTCGTATCATGCAACACATACGCAGCGGACATGTTGTATAATAACAGGCGTATATCTATTATATTATTATCATGACAGAGCTCGGCAAGCATATGTCATATTATTATTATATTATTAATAAAATAAATAATATTTTATTTCGTACAAAAGCTCTCGTGCACACGATATTATCCCATCATATATTATTATATTGTACACCCAACCTACGCATTTATTCTAAACCGTAATCCCCTCGCAGTTTCTCTCTAATATTTTCACATCGTCGACTCGAGATACGCGGCCAAAACGCCGGCGGCGGCGGCGGAAAAAACCGATGAAAGCGAATTACGCGCGCGCGCTCGCGTGTGTGTGTGTGTGTGCGTGCGAGCGACCGAGCTCGACGGGCGGGAAAGGCCGCGCGCGCTCTCCCCGCCCGCCCGCCCGTCCCGGCCGGCATCAGAGGCGTTGCTAATTTCCAGTGTTGTTGCGCGCGCGCCGGCCGAGCATTCCGACGGGGAGGGCGGCATCGGGCCCGGCTATTGGTTAACGGTACCGGCAAACCGTCGTCGGATGAGAGTAAATAATAATAATAATAATAATAAAAAAACCGGAGAGATTCGGTTTGTCCGGCGGTGCCACAGCTGCAAAGAACGCGACGCGACGGTTATAAAATATTTATATCGACGTACACATAATAATATTATAATGTTATGATAAACGAGCTCGGCGGCGATCTCTCTTCCGAGCTCTGCGCGTGACCGATCGCGTCTGTGCGGGTACGCACAAAACGTGATGATATTATTATTATTATTATTATTATATTGGTAGGTATTGAGAGGTCGAGATTTGTATGCGTGTATAATATAGGAAGGCACCGCGATCGGATTACCGCCCAGGATAAGTATGTATGGGTACCCGTAATGAATTCGAGTTCTATAAGTACAAATGTCGAGGAAACCGACAAAGTGCTACAGGGGTCCTTCCCGGAAAAGCTGCTGCGTATGTACCTATATATTTCCATCGCGTACGTTATTGTAACAACCATTAGTACCTAGAATATATAATAACATGGATATATATTATGTGCCTATAAGTCATCGTCATTGTGGTCCGTCTCTGCGGTTTGCGCGAAAACCGTTATATATTTTACCGGCGACAAACGGATGGATCGTCGTCGCCGTTCCGGCATATTATACTCTCTGCAGGTCTCGGATAACAAAACGATTTGAATAAAAAAACCGTTCGTAATTTTGCGCCTACACAGCAGTTTTTCGGTCAACTGTTTACTGTCATTTTCCTATAGGCGTGTCAGGGTCGACCGATATAACGCGTTTTTCGCAACAGCGAGTACATAGAATGCGTATAATATACCTACCTACGAGCACGCGGTGAAAATCCAATCACTAAATAGTATAATATAGACGCGGTGCACATAATAATGTATTACGAGTTATACAAGTTATTATTACTTATAACGATACACATAAATAATATATATTTCGATGCCGATGGCATATATTGGTCGACCGCTGCACTGCGGTGGGTTTTCTGGTGAACGGAAACTGGAGACGTCGATCTACTATATTATAATATGCCTATAGCTTGCCTATTACCACTACCAACATTATAATATAAAGTACATATTATTATTGTACCTATATTAAACGTGCGGACACGGCGCCTACACGCTGTGTATAAAGCTTTTAGTGCGAACGTGTATATTATATATTATTCACATAGCCTATACAGCACGCTAATCTACACTGCGCACTGCTCACACATTATAATATTATAATATATTGTGAGCAGAGTAATTTACCGAGCGAAAAGGAATTGTAAGCCGGATACGAGCAGTCGGACCCTATTATATATGCACTGCAGAGACATATGCCTATTATAATAATGTGTATTGACACGATTATATATTGGTGTATATATAGGAATATAATGTAGAGGTACCTTCGTGGTGCGTTCGGACGCCTATAGAAATTCGGACGAAGACGATCACAATATATATTATATATAGGTAAGTGCGTTTTATTTTGTTCGCGTTCGGTCGTTTTGGATTTCAAAGCGAAACCCGTTTTGGCGAGAACGAAATACACGCATTTATATAGAATCAAATTATATTGTTGTCCAGCACCGGCTTCTCGATCCGTTTCGCAGAACACCCGTCACATCAAGACGACGGGTAGGAAACAAATTCACATCGTCGTTTGCACGCAGGGAATAAAAATACGGAGAGCTGCTGCAGTGTACCCTCGTCCAGTCGTCGTTGCAGAAATCGCGAGAAATGCAAAACGCGTGCAAGTGTACGTCTTAATATATAATGTTCAGGTAAACCGCATTGGTATTAACCGCAAAACCGAGACGAGAAAACTATTTGAAAAAGACAACCGTCTGCCGTTTCGTGTAGGTATACGGCACAAACGAAATATTATACAAAAGAAATAAGGCACACCGAATTCGAAAATATATTATAATATCGTACGAAATAATATATATGAACGTATAGTATTATTATATCCGCGGAGCTCACCGAGAAGAAATCGTACGATGAGCCCATCACTGCACCAAAATGATGGACCTGGGAAAATATTTTTGAGAATCGTCGCGGCCGTAAAATATCGAAAACATATTATTATAATAATATCGTCGACGATCGATTTCTCATTGTTGCGCGTATTTATTGTCGTGTATTATATAATATATTATATTATTATAGTTGTACGCAGTCCATCTACATTTATTATAGACGTCATCCGTCCGAAGAAACAGCAGCTCCACGACGAATTCTGACGTGCGAGTTCCAACACAACAGTGTTAAGTAGTAGTTATATTATTGATATTTTATCGCTTTGCAGACTGCAGGCGGAGGACGAAAATATATGAAAATTTAATGAGATCGGAAAAACTGTCGCGGTCGCGCGTTATATAAATAAATAAATAATATTATTTGATTTATAATATACATAGGAACAAAACATTATATATTACCTATATAGAGGTATCATTTCGTCAGTATTCGATTATTTTTTCACCGCCGGTTTTGAAATCCAAACGATCGTTACTGCGCACGCCGACGGTGAAACGACGAAAGCGTACTACACAGACGCACATTTTACACAATCCTCGAGCGGTTATGAAATGGCAGTTGTAAACGTTATGGGTACTGCGGGCACAGTGATTGGGTGTGTTTTTTTATTTCCGTCGACGTGTATAACTTAATATTTTGATTAACGCAAAAGTCGATCAGTTGAGCCCGTCGCCTGTTTGGGGGGGGGGGATGCATGAAAACCGTTAAAGCAGCGATAAAGTAAAACAACGAAATCACATCGCGATCAGAACCGGATTCGACGCTAAATTATAGTATTAATAGTTTCTCTGCAGTTGGCTCCTCGTCGATAATGTTATTTTTTTAATAGGCGCGTGCAGACTAAGCTGCAACCACGATATTATAAAATATAACATTTTTTCGATTAGTTAAAACATTATACTTGATGCCTAAATAGTAATAATATATGAACTATGAGCGATCGATGACGCCTATAATTATATATACCTTGCAATTAAATGCCGTACCCATCGTGTGCACGCGGTTAAGAGCCTAAGTCAGTAAATCCATATTCGAACTGAGAAATAAGACCGACATTTGGGCGATGAATAATATTATTTAATTAGATGTATAGGTAAGCGCGTTAACGTCGTAAGATCCGATGTACCTATTCATATATTATTACTATTTAGGCGATTTACGTGAACTTCAGCGTTTTTCCTTTTCAAAACCGATTATAAACCGATAGAAGATATTTTATTTTTCGCAACACGATACCACGATACCTATGCTCTGCAGCAGCATCTTCGACTATATTATAGTGTTTCCACGGGCAAACTCGAAGACTCCTTAACCTATTTACCTATACGAAATATTTATATCATTAATAATCGTACGTTAGATACAGCAAAAACATACCATATACATTCTTATGATTCACCTAAAAATACCATTAAGCACTGCAATAATAATAATAATAATAATAATAACAATAATAATAGTAATAATAGTATTAATAATAATAATAATGATGATGATTTATAATATAAAGAATATTATATCATTTTCACTATCGGACCAAAAAACCATACAATTTTTTAGTCAATTTCACTACGATTTTTACGGTCATTAGTTTTGTGAAATATTAAAATATTTCATTTGTGCGCAATTTATAAAGTCATTAAATTGGCCAACCATTTCGTCACCTGTGTATTGCGGGCGAAATACTAATAAATAACATAGAGGCATATCATGTATAATAAACCTAACAAAAACCACAAAAAAAAAAAATTTAAAACTCGAACTTCAATAATACATTATCAATATATATTACTAATAAATAATACAGACCAAACGCTATATCAGACTTGGTACAGAAATTTAAGCCTAAAGACAACAAAACAAGTACAACGTTGCTTATTTTTGTTATTATTACAATTTTATGTACATTTTTCAAATTGTTGTATAGTAATTTATTTACAAGATGTAAAAATAATAATAATAATTGTAATAATAATTATAATAATAATAATATAATAATGATCATAATAATAATAATATTTATAGTAATAATAATAATAATAATAATAAAAAGATAATAATATTTAATAAAAAAAGTTGATGAAAAAAAACCGATTTTGGCTTACAATTAATATAATATGATCTTTTTTTTTTTGTTTGAGCTGTAAACCTTAAAAACACTACAGAAAAATAATACAATAATAATAATATTATCATAACACTGCATCCGTGTCGGATTCAATGTTATCGAATTCGCATGCACAGCAGGAAAACAATAGATTCTCCGGCCGGCACGGTCGTCAGCCTATACGTAGTGTTAACTTTTAATATTTATAGGTGTTTTCATCAACAACGAAAAAATTATAATAATAATAGTAATAATAATAATCATAAAAAAAAAAATAATCATAAAAATACCGCGAATTGTGATCGGGTCACTGTATTTATAAAATTAACTTAAAATAATATGTTTTAGATGAAATAATAACCACTAATCGCTTGTTGCATATTTTTTTTAAATTAATTTTATCGTTTCGGAGAAGTTATCGAAGTTGTTATCTTTATATATATATAATGTTTTATATATTATCCCTTAAAAATATATACCCTATTTTATATTCATTTTTATCTCCAGAATCACTTAATCACGATACAACAATATTTACATATATATATTTTTTTTATACAAATTATTATTATTTTATTCGATTTTGTATTTGTTTATAATATATATATATTGTAAAAACATATAATATATATATTATAATTACGCATTTATATATATATATTATATATTTAAAAATATTAATTAAAATTGGGAAACAATGGCACAAAAACAACTCGGTTCGTCGTAAATGGCAAGAAACATATTATGTAATTGGGGCTCATCGGTGTGTATAGAAGGCAAAATATACACATTAAAATGTTTTAAAAAAAAAAATCACACACACACACATATGGTTGAGATTGTTGGTCAGGAAATCAAAAAGATAGGAAACTTCACGACTCACAGCCAAAGAGTATAAGAACGAACGACATTCTTGTAAAAATAATAATAATAAATCACACTAAATCATTGTGAACAGAGTAAAAATACAACTATGGAAAATATGTCAATAAACGTCGACTCGGTGGACGTGTACGCGATTATAATAAAAACTCAATAAAAACAAAAAACACAAAGAAACACGACTGGATCACGTTACAATAATATTATTATGATGATGGTGTTCTATCGATCGCACGTCATAATTTTGCGTTAGGTATTACTACAGTGTCCCTATACCCAGTACCTGTTATTTATAAGTTGTATTGTGTGTTTGTTTTTTGTTGTTTTTTTCTTTTTGCGCTCTCCGCGGCCAATTGCACCATCAGCCCGCGAGTGATGAATGATCACTGCAACGAGCATATATCGTACGATTGGCTGAACCGCGGACTTTAAGTATATCGTTCTACCTATTACGATACGGACAACGATATACTTAACGTCTACACGTTCAGGGCGGGAACACAAGAAGAAAAAGAGAATAAAAACCAACGGGTTAGACGGAATCGTATTGTATAAATCGGAAAAACAGAAAAAAAAACAATAATAATGGTCTTGCACCGGATCATTGCGGGTGGTGGTTATGTAGGACCTCCGAGGGAGGTGGTTGCGGCCAGTACTTTCAAAATCGGTTTTCGTGTACCTAATATATCTATCGACAATAATATTTTAAAAACACCATAATATAACGCTCGGTAAAAGCGATTCTCGTAAGGCGGCAACCCCACGTAAAATCGCTGTTACCGAGCTTATATAATTAATACCTACGTCTGCAGTATATTATGTTATAGGTACTTGCGCCATAAAATACAGCAGTAGATTAGACGCGAACATTACTGTCGATAAGCGAAGAGATAACCGAAAACTTGAGGCGCAAAACTTTAGTTTAATAACCAATAATGGTAGATATAGAGGTGATGCAAAAAAAAAATTTGAAACGAAAATATATATTATATAATATTATTGTCTTTCGTAGGCTGCGTGAGTGTCGACAGCTAACGTAAAATAATAATATTATATCATAATTTATTATTGCTCTATTGATGTTATTATTATTCGGGCGATAGGTACCTACGTCATGATAATATAGTATGCTAACTCGTGTAAACGGCGAGAGTGAAAAGTCGTCGTCGTCGTTGTAGTTGAAATCGGATATTAGCCAGGTGACTTTGGATGATGGGTATATTAACGGACGATGACAAATATTGTAAATAGTATTATATTAAATTATTGAATGGAGGCGTCTCGGCGTCTCGGGATCAGCCGATCCGGTCGGGTATATTTCGGCAGTAAATTTATCGGAACGAAAATGATAAACACGAAACGGACAAACTCGACGAGAGCACACGCTTTTGCCTCGAGTTTTTATCGTCTTGCGACGGATAAAAACCGGAAGGCGACGTGTGCAGTGAGAGAAATTTTGGGTCTCGAAAGAAAAAATGCTCGAACAGGTGATACGACGACGACGACTTCGATACCCATCACTTACAATCGCGTTCGCCGGCCGATGTGTTTGACAACAAATCGCCGAGGTTTAAGGCGGTTTGTTTTGTGTTTGCGTGTAAGAGACACACCTTTCACGCCCCGCGTCTAACGATCTCGTTTGAAAATCGGGGGAAAAAAAAAATAAAGTAATAAAACACATCACTAATTGAATACAACATATTACACATAATAATAATAATAGTAATATAATGTATAGGTATACATTTACACATTATTCGTTCTGCGTCTCTCTCCATCTCCCCGGGCGTCGGCGGCGGCGTCGGCCAGAGGAGAGGATGACGGGTAACCAGTTTTTTTTTCATTTTTATTATTATTATAGTGTTTTATTCCCTTTTTTTTTTATTTTTTATTATTCCGTTTGTTTTACCGGATTACGCGCCGTAGGTCTGTGTGCGTGTTGTCTGACCGTCGATGTTATCGCACACAATATAATATAATAAAATAATATTATAATATACCTAACGATATTATATATAGTGTTGTGAATGTAGCACACGCTGCAATTATAGCGAGCGGGGTGAGTCCTTATAATTTATAATATATTATATTAAAATATCTATGGATATTTTGACGGGGCCTGCACCGCCAAAGAAGGTTTTGTGTTTTCGTAAATTTATTGTTGCTGTGTACATGTATTGTACACACACACGCGGGATGGTATGTATACGACATTTTAATTGACGTGCGATCATAATAATATAATATTATATGAAATACTACTGCGGCGATGTCGTCGTGATGAGGAATTCGGAGGGTAGGACGGATTTCGATATATATATGGAGGGGCATTTTCTCGTTTTTGAACATTACAAATTACAAATTTTTGTATGACATGTATGTGTGTGTGTGCGTTTTTATTTTCGATTTTAAGTTTATGGCACAATTTCGGACGGCTCGGCCGAAACACTATGATAATTATTATATCGTAGGTATTAATTAGGTACCTATAAATAATATTGTTCGCTTGCGCGCATTTTTCGCATAACATTATATAATAATACTAATATATTACACCTAATGTAAATATATTGTTAAAGGTGTACGCTGGGGGGCCGGCGGTATAGTTTTATTTAAGTTGTTTTCTTTTTGTCAAGAAAAAAAAATACACTTTTATGTACAAAGCAAATGTATAGATACATAAAAGAGTCGTTTCGTGTGCGTTCGAATCAAAATTGTACCCGCGGCGGGTGATTGGGAGGAATCACGCGTACTATTAAATATCGCAGTACATGCATAATATAATGATATTATGCACGTTGATTTTCGACACGTCTTTGCACATAATAACAATAACGGAAAAATATTATCAATTATTACACAGGAGACTAGACGAAAATGTCATCGGTTTTTAATTATTTTTTTTTTTTTTCGTTAAGCGGAGTTATTTTCTCATTTTTTTTTTACAAATTTCGAGGACATTGGTTTTTTTATGATAAATATTATGGTTCACGCGGCCGACACGCGTTAATGTTTTTCAAAAACAATCAATTGTAAAATAATCAAAATTATAAATTTAAAAAAAAGATTGGAAAAAAAATAATCGTCATTATACTGACACATCTACTACTTGCGACTTGGGCAAGTATAACACATAAAAAGTTATGGTAATCGTTATTATGACAATGTTTTTTATAAAAAAAAAAACCCTAAACGGTGGGAAAAATATCGCGGAACGAGACCAATGTTTTCCCGCCGTTTGCGCTGGTTAAATGTATATAATAAGTTTTTAATAATTTTTTTTTTGAATTTTTTATTGTTTTTGGTTTTTTTTTTATATGGCTTACATGAGCGCGCGGCGCTGTCCATCGTGGGCTGTCCGTGCAGTCGGCGCTCGTGGACGTTGAGGAGAATGATGTCGACGGCGATGCGGAGGAAGCTGCTGCGGCGGCTGCTGCGGCATGTAAACGGTTGGCTGGCAGGCTGGCCGACGCGTCGTTTACATGTGATGGCCCAAGTGGCCCATCTGGAGATCGGGCGACATGGAGTGCGGGTGGGCCTGCTGCACGAGGTTCTGTTGCTGGCTGTGCGACAGATACGGGTGGCTGTGGCCACCGGGCTGCTGGTGTCCCTGGGCGGCAGCCGGCAGCCTGGACTCGAGCGGCATGTACATGCGTAGCAGATCGTTGCCACCCAGCTGTTGCTGTTGCTGCTGCTGTTGCTGTTGCTGCTGGTGCAACTGCTGTTGCTGGCACAGCCTAGGACTGGGCGAGTGTCCTCCCGACTGGACGGGTGGCGAGATCCTCTCGGACTTGATGCTGTCCGGGCTGTGAGACGTGGACGGCGGCCCCTGCTGGTACTGGTTCATGTCCGAGTACAGGTTGTAGCTGCCGTTCAAGTAGTGCATGGACGCGGCCGCTGCCGCGTTATTGTTCATCTGCGGCATGTCGTACCGGTAACTCGCGGCGGCCTGAGAAGCGGCGGCCATGTGAGATGCATAAGGCGACGGCTGTTGCGCGTACGGATTCGGGTCGTGGTGCATGCCGAAACCGCCGTTGGGCATGTAGCCGTTCATCTGGTGGTACAAATCCCGGCTGTTGTTAAGCTGCTGCTGCGTTACTCCCGATACCTGAGCAACGGCGTTCCGGCCTCCCACGGAGTTGTCGCACGGCTGTCCGCCGGCACCTCCCAGGGACAGTGGGCCTCCACCTCCCGGTAGCGGATACTTTTCCTTCTTCATCAAAGTCTTTGTCTTGCGCCTGGGTCGGTACTTGTAGTCTGGGTGTTCCTTCATGTGCACGGCGCGCAATCGCTTGGCCTCGTCGATGAACGGCCGCTTCTCCGTCTCGGTCAGCATCTTCCACTCGCTACCCAGCCGCTTGCTGATCTCCGAGTTGTGCATCTTCGGGTTCTCCTGGGCCATCTTGCGGCGCTGTCCACGCGACCACACCATGAACGCGTTCATGGGCCGCTTGACGCGGTCCACGTTCTGGTTTTTGTTGGCCGACGACGAGTTGTTGTTGTTCGGGGACGGCAGCTGCAGCTGACCGCCGACGACGTGTCCTCCTACCTGGTGATGGTGGTGCGCGGCCTGCATGTGTTGATGGTGCTGCTGTTGTTGCTGCTGCTGTTGTTGCTGCTGCTGCTGCTGTTGCTGTTGCTGCTGCTGCTGTTGCTGTTGGTGCAGCGCAGACTGTTGCTGTTGTTGTTGTTGCTGCTGCTGCTGTTGCGACGGCGGAGGCGACGACAGCGGCTGCTGTCCACCACCCTGCGGTCCGCCGAGTACGACACCCGCGGACCCGATACCGGCCAACATGCCCATCTGGTTGAGGTTACCGTACGTGTGGCCCATGTGTGCGGAAGCGTGGTGCACTCCGCCAGCCAACAGGCCGGAACAGTTTTTAATTTCGGCGTCCATTAGCATTTTATTTATCGTTGCAGCGGTCGTGTGCGGTCGGCGACGCGACTGCGGGTACGGAATATTGTCAATTATCGTCGGGTATTTACCGTGAGTGGTGAAGAACGCGGGCGACGGGCGCGCGCGACTGTGTCCGCCCGCGGTGGTGCGGCGGCGGCGGTGCGATTTCGTCGGCAGCTACTGCACGACCTGGTCAGATCAGCGGTGTCATCCACGAGAAAAGCACACGAAATAATCTTTTTGCACCGTAAAAACGAAAAAAAAAAAAAAAACGATAAAATAAAATATTATAATATTGTTGCGTACGGGTAAACGAAATAAACACTACGACGAATGCGGCGACGACGAACACGCGATCAACGCACGGACAAACGGTGTCATGTGTGTGGAGCGGCGAAAACACACGGCTGCGGTGGCGGAGTAAGGAGACACACGCGCGCGCGAGAATTTTTAACAAACAGAGACCGTGGTGGCGCGCGTGTACGTGCGGAACGAGCGTTGAACGTGTACGACTGCCGTTGTGCGACTACGCGAACGGCTGAACGAGACTAGTGCGGCGCACGATACGTTCGCGGCGGCGGCTTTGGCTGGGCGGTGTGCCGGGGGGTTCCGCGCGCTCACTCTCCCCGCCAAGCCGCGCGCAGGTACGTATCGATTGTCGCACCGCCTCCCCGGCCAATCGGGTGCTGCGACGTCACGGCCGCTGGGCGGCCACCACCGGGTGAACCATATTTTTACGCGACCGCCGCGCACGCCTAACCTTCTTTCCGCACGACGAATAGCCCCCTCCCCTGCCACTGCAGCCGCTGAACCGTCGATCACCGCACCACCACACACCGGACGCGCGGGGGCCGGTTCCCCGCACCCCGCTCACCGTACGAACGGTCCTCCGAGAGCGCGGACCGGGTTCGGGGTTAAAACCAAAATTTTGACGGCGGACGAAAAACGACGCGATTCCCCTCGCTCCCCACCACTCGACCTGCCGCAGTGTATTCGCCGGAAATTTTTGTGCCTGGAAACGGGATAAAAAATTTGCCAACAAAAGCCGCAAACGCTTTCCGCTGCGCCGACCTTTGCGCGGCCACTACATAGGACCGAACACCGATAGAGTAAAGAAATGGATATACGATGCCTCAAATTCATTATAATATTATTGTGTTAGTTTTGCACTTTTGCGGTCCACCGGTCCAACATAGATAAGTAATTGAGGCCGTTTGTTTACATTTTTGTATAGCATAGGTATGGTTATAATATATATATACCTATATATACATGTAGATAATCAGATAATTGATATAGGTATAGGTACTTATTTCATTATTTATTGGCTTCAATTAGTACAAATTCATTTATCACCGATAAGACGATAGGACGTATTGTCCTATCTATTTCTTTATTACCCTTGGGACCGAATGGACATCTATATATATACCTAGGTGTATTAGGTACTTACCTATACTGCACACGAATAACCGCAGGCCCCGTCGAATAAGTCACACGTCGTCTGTTTATCACTGTTTATAATGTATACCACATTATTATTTTTATTGTGCTCTTTTCGCATCATTTTACAATATTCGTATAAACCTTTTGCAGGTATGTTAACGTTCTCGTGCATACCTATACATTATAAACTGCAGCCTATATATTATTATTCTGTGTGCGATTATCTACCAATATATTATGCGCCAGACGCTTTGTGGCGCTCGCGTTATAACATTATTACTGCGTGAATTATCGTTATTATACTATTATATATGTATACACGCATTATGATATAATATAATAATGCCATGAAAAAAGGGTCTCTTCTAGTCCTCTTTATTATGGCTGTATATATATAGCACAAGGTCATAGGTCAACAAAGTCTGTACACGCGAGTGTGATGCCGGAAAAGTATACATATTAGGTATATATATTACAAACATGATACATATATATAATATATATATATTATATAAGTACACAATGTACCTATATTTACACATCAACAGATCACACACACAATGCCTATGCGGATATACCTATAAATATAGTTGTATACGTTTACAATAATACATATTGTACCTATATATACACACGACCGTAAACCTGCACTGGCGAGTGCATTATTATCTCACCGCATAATGTTTATTATAATATACACACATAGGTGCATATTGTATACCTATACAGCGCACATAATAACGCGTAACGGGTAACCTTTTATACTTCTATAACTGTCTGTAATACATAATATACGAGTGCAGTATTTCTGCAGTGCACCGAGGGCACACGCAGCAATACCGGTCCGCAATAGGTATGTTATAATATAACACTATATAGGTATAACAATATAACAAATAATAATATATTTTGTTGCAATGCATGCAGTACAAACCGCGATGCAGCCAATATTTAACAGTATATTATATTTATGACGGGTTTACTTCCATAATGCAGTTTTATGACATACCAGTTAGTATATTATAGCCTATAGGTATATTAGGGACTGGAACCTTTTGAATTTAAAGGTATAGGTTCTGGCACTGGTTCTCCGAAAATAAGATAACTGTTCAGGTTCGGTTCTGGTTTTTCGATAAAATAAAAAATAAATAGATATCGGTTCCAAATAATTTGGGTACCGGTTCCAGATAATTTAGGCTCCGATAAGTATAATAATTTTAAATACCTATCCGGAATGATGGTTTAATTAGTAGTATGAGAAATATTAGAAGCGTCATATGGACCATACATAGTTTATACACAAAACAGTAATAGGTACCATTGAATTGTGATATACAATTATTTTATTTTTGAACCCATAAAAGAACCTATTAAAATTTAAAATATGACATTTTGGTTCCGGTACCTGATTTGTTAAAACAAAAGTTTCGGTTCCGTTTCGTAATATTTTAAAGATTCTGGTTCCTAATGTATCAAAGGTTCCGGTTGCGGAACCGGTTCTCTAGGTTTGATTCCAGTCCCTGAACTATATGTTATGATCACTTTTCGTAAATGCAGTATATATGCAAAATTTTTTACCAAATATAAATTAATAAAGAACTAAAATAGGTATATATAAACATGAACGATTTTGAAAATGAATCCACAGATCAAATTTATTACACTATGAGATAAACTATTTTATTTATACTTTATTAAACCATTCTTATAACTAAACATTATATTAGATATAATATATTATTGTATATTGGATCATATAAATACAGAAATATACTCTACTGTGTTATCGATTAAATTGTGTTTAGAAATGTGACATAAGACCACTGAGGCACTGAGCTGTTAATAATTATATTGTTACCAATTGATTTATTGTTTAGATATCGCATAGTAATTATTGTAAATCAGCTATCCACATTATAATATATTCGTATTTGAGAGCGTGTTTATATTATAATCTCTATATATATTTTGGCCGATCGATGTTAAGTGCACTAAATTAATAAATAGTAATAATTGTGTAAAATGTAAATAATAATAAACAATTTTAGAAAATGCGTCTTTTTGTAGGATATATTATAACGTCAAATGTCCTCAGTGTGGTTGTAGCGAAACATCAGATAAATTAATATTCAAACGAATAAAAAGCGAACATTTTATTATTATTTTTTGAGTAGTCGGTTAAACCGTATTTTTTGTTTATTTATTTGTTATTTTTTTTTTTGAGGAAACTACGGGTTCTATAATACACAAGGCTATATCTAAATTCTAAATAAGTAATTACAATCATACATTTTTTATTTGACCGAAATTGTATATTTCCAAGTGGTATGGGGTCAAAAAAAAAAATTAAATTAAATAAAAATATATACTGGTGGATGTATATTACGCGCCGTCGAGTCCGCCCGAGGTTTAAGCCGTACAAATAACGCTTTTGTACTTCACAATAGAATGACCCATTAAAAAAATAATATATATATATATATATGTATAATATTTCCCCAACTTTTACCGTTCAAGGCACACAATTTATTGTTAAAAAAAAAAAAAATAACATAAATCCTAATGGAACATCTTAATAAAACACAGCTGGACGATCCAAATGTAGTCGGACTCGGAGGTAAACAAATACATTAAAAATAGCGGACATTTTTCTCACTCATTGCAGGGTGTAAGCTGCAGGGTGTAAGTTGCTGTTTTCTAGGTCGGAGGAACGGGTTAGGTGTCGACTTATCAAAATTGAAAGCCTTTTACCATGTATATGTATATTATATGTACTTACTTTTCGAGTGAACTTGGATTTTTTAGAAAAAAATAATCATGTATGTATGTTTATGGTAAAAACAATTAGAGTTAAAATTCTGATCTCGTTAGAAATATGGTGCCTAAAATTATAATATTATAATATTATATATAGTTGATATTTGATATTATTATACAATATATATATTTATGCTCTGAAATGTTGGTGTAAAAACAATATAATTAGTAATTACTGTATAGACAGTAAAATATTTATTTGTATGTACCTAAATATTATTTTCTTATTTCGTATAATATAATAGTTATAGCACATTATATTATAATTTGCGGTTTGCAACCACGCGAGAGCTTATATTATATTCTACACTTCCCTACCCCGTGGAGCCATCAACTGTCTATATTAAACCTACGTAAGTAGTGCTATAATTGAAATTATTGCACTTTTTTACATCTTGAATAAAACATAAATGCATTTTACATTTCAATCATATAACTCTTTTACAAATATTATTAAAAATACTTTATCTACAATAATATTCTATATAAATTTAACAACTTGCAGGCTGCCGAGGGTTTTTTTGAAAACTTTAATTGCTACGAGACTTCATAATATTATAGTTCGTACATTCCTGATTTTTTTTTTTAATTTTATCCATTTTATGTACAAGGAAGTAACTTTTTATTACTATAATATTATGTAAATTACACGAATTGTAAGAAATCATTATATTTATATTTTTGATAAAATTAATAAGAATATACGAATAACGTTTTTTATTATTGAAAAATATAATGTGGTCGCGATGCCACTAATGACGTAATAATATACACTGTTAGGACTTACTTCGGGTTAATCTTATATATTATATACACTTATAATACATCCTGCATATTTTTCCATATTTTTTTTGTAGTACTTACCTACACCCGTGCACTGCGCAGGATAATAATAATATACTGAAAACGATTGGAACACTTTTATGTGCATATATAAAGCCGTCGAAAGTGTTTTTCCGCGAATAAATCAAAGGCATCATTAAGGCGCTGTATATATCACGAAAAAAATGAAATAAAACTTATTCCCACTGATTACTATTATTATGGTTTATTATATTATATTATTATTGTGCCGACGAGAATCTGCTTTTTACCATATTATATTATATATTGTGCAGTGCACAATCACCAGCGCGTGCAAACACACACACACGCGAAAAATAGGAATATAATATGTACACACACTTGTAGAGTTATCGTGCTCAGCAATTCTCCAAGTCACACTACGCATATCCGGGTTATTGGTTCTAAATTCGACGATTCGGACTAATTGCTGCAGCGAAGAGACGTGTATAGGTTATTTTATCGAAAAGATAGGCAGGTAATAGACGGTATATACCTCGGTGACCAGTCGCTGCTGTACACGAATACCTACGTTTTCGCTGGAGAAGCGATTACGGTCGCCGTCACAACCTTCGAATAATATTTTACTATTCTGCATCGATATTATAATAATGTGTACCGCGCGGCGGATAACGCAATGGCTTGAAAAAGCAATTTTTATTTTCGCCGAAAATTTCGAATTTTATAATTACGTCAAATATATATATATATATATATATATGTACTTCGGCACGGTCGGCCCCTTAAATTACGTTATATATATATAGACAAACGAATACCGCGATTCGTGACGTGAATGCAGCGCAGTAGGTATATTTATATATATAATATATATACCGCGAGAGCGCCTGCGAACGTTTCTTATTTTTCTCTCCGATCTTTAAGACCTCCTTAATGAGTGTTATTACGGCACGTTCACGAACCGCGGTAACAATATGTATATATTATACAGGTAGGTAGGTATCTCCAAACGGTGTCGGCACCACCGGGGTAACCACTAACCGCGCTCCGCCGTTGGCTGTTTATGTATATGTGTGCATACAATAATAACAATAATGGTACATATTATTATACCTAGTTATAATATTACGCGTGTTGTAAAAAGCGACGAAACTATTAGCGAGAGGACGTAGATTTTTGCACGTCCCTGCCAGCTATATAATATATGATAATAATAATATATAATTGCTACATGCAAATGAATTTAAACGGTATGAAATGTAATTCGCCAAGACGAGATCATACAAATATAATAGTAATTGTAGGTTGGATAAGTGGAAATTATCGTGTTACAGCGCACGAGTTATAACCATACATATACGAGTTTAACTCTTAATATTATAATATTATTAGGTACGTATATTAGTTTAGTTATCTACGGGAAAATTAATGATGATTGAAATATCAAAATAACTACCTTTTAAAACCAATTACTCCAGCTATAGCTTATTATATTATTT
>WHPZ01582753.1:0-11249 GCA_016617965.1 Macrosiphum rosae | reverse complement strand
ATTTTTTACACAGTGTTAAATGTCTTGGTAAATGTGTGTGTATAAAAAAATACTATGGTAGTTTATGACTTAAAAATATTCCAAAAAATTAACTTTTTTTAACTGAGATAAGTTAATTTTATTTTCTATCTTAACTTTAAACTTATCCAGTTAAATTTTTTTCTTTGTTAACTTTTAACTTAACTGAAGGCAATTTAATTGAACTAACTTAACTAGCCACAGTTAATTATTTTCATTAACTTGCCCACCATTGTATAATATTATAAATATAGTATAGTTACTATTTTAAGTTACATATTATTATACTCGTAGGTAGGTATACTATTATGTATGATAAGTTAAATTATATTTTTATTAATTTTTATTTTTTTATATAGCTCCATATTTTATATTATCTGTTTCAATTATCTAATAATAATCTCATGTGTAACTATCAGAAAATAATTTAATCATAGTAAAAATATGTAATATACAGAATGGGTTTTTTTACATAGGACACTATAATGATATCGAAAAAAAGATAGCTTTACTATTTGTCATCATTATTTTTTTTATTTTTTTATTACATTATTATACATTTTTACTTCTATGTATAAAAATCAAATTTTGAACAAGTGCCAAATGATTAATTAAGTTGCAAGTACCTAATTACTATTATAGGTATTTTAAGTTTAGATAAGAGGAATAGTGGACAAATATCTTGAGGAGTATATGTAATGATGAAATTTAAACGATACTGCACAAGCAATAATAAGCAAAATACATATAGATGGTCAGGTCCAAGTGGTCCAAGGATTTCAAAAATTTCGTCATCAATAGTTTTCTTAAAATCATTATAATATCCTCTTTCCCTTAGATTCTGCGAGATATAGAGTGTAGAAACCATTAAATTAATTGAGCTTAGATTATTCATTTCATAACAATGCCTTTATATTACCTAATCATTGCTCTTTACTCTTAAGTAGTCATTAGCGATTGTAATTTATATTTTGATCTTAGATGCGATCGCCACGAGTTCTTCAACCATATACAAGACATATAGTAGGCTGATACGCGGTTGCAGATATAACATTAGAAATTCAAAATAAAATAAAAATTAGTTAAAAAAAAAAACCAGTGAACGGGTGAAATAAATAAAATTAAAAAAAAACAAGTAATATAATAATTGCCTATACTTAATGATTATAAATCATTATTTGCATAGCAAATTACATAATTTTCATTCAATATTTATTCTATTTTATAATATTATATCTTTAAAAGTTAAAACTTGAAAACGGAGCAGTATAGCTGACAAACACACAATATATCCAATGGCACCGATCTTTAGACATGGGTGCCATCGTTGTTAAATTATGATCATGTTAAAATACTACAAACCACTTTGTACCACCCACCTATTAAAAATAACTTCTGGAGAATTTACCCCAGTTGGTACCCATGGTCGGGGCCACTAAGCCTGTGGCTGTTGGAATCTGTTGGAAAATATTACAAGGTCATGTCATATTATTCTCTCGCCACATTTTATATGGAAAAAACAACAATTCTTATGGTCTGTGTGACTGTGTATATATACTATATATATATGTATCAGAAATACAACTGTGCCTACAACAACAAAAGAATTTGAAATAATTGTTTTTTTTTTCAATTATTTTAATTCGGTATAAAAATAAGTTATACAATAGTTTAAAAATTTTGGAAAAATGTATATTTATTTTTCATAGTACCAGCTATACGTACTTATCGTACGAGAACTATATTGGGGGACTTAATATAGTTTTCGAGAGTTCTAAGTAGCACCTTCTCATCTGTGCCAATGTTATATGTACTGTAATACTGAACCTATTATCCTGTAGTAACTAGTAAGTAGGTATTAAAAAAAAACTAATTTACAAATTGTTGCATACATTTCAATACTCCTTCTCTTTCTTCACGTATAACAACCATCCGTTCTATGTTCTAAGATAATTATGTACCACAAAATAATATGCTGCTAATGAACCCCTCGCAAGGATGATGCAGATTGCCAATAAAACCATATTTCTCTTATTCGTAGCAATGATATAGGCTATACAAATTATCTTGCAAGATTTCCATTATTATTTATTTGTGATTGTTAATATTTCAAAACTATATGTTTATACGTCATAGTGCCATGTTGTTGTAATATTTTTAAGGTTTAATTAATGCAATCAGCCAGTACTTTTCAAGAATAAAAACAAATTAACACATTCGTACGATTCGGCCATTCGGGTCACATGCAGATGTTCAACCACCTGTACTACAGGTTGTATGTACATATAGTTGCTCTTGAGAAGAGCTGTACATATAGTTGCTCTTGAAAAGAGCTCAATCAAATCAGTTGTTGAGGTTACAAGTAATAGGTTAAGGTAGGCATACCAGCTAGGTAGGTACATATTATCGTATTTTATGCAACGTGGACCAATATTATGTAGTAGGTACCTATATACACGAGCAGCGCACGCGCGTTAGTTATAAGCAGCCGGGTTCAAATTACGTCGTGGAAGTATGATTGATATAATATATTATTTGGAAAGCGATACTTGTGGGCTATGGCCTTTCACGAGTTCCCCGGGGGCCAGTCTTCTGGCCATCAAACGTCCGCTGTAAAACGGCACCGGCTTCTCATATAATAATATATGTAACGTAAACACCATATATAATAATAATATAATATAGGTAAATCATTACTACATTTTATTGCGGAATGCGTGCGTCCTAAATCCCACCTAGAACTCCCTCCGGGCTCGTAATAGCTTGTTGTACCTATACATATAATATTAATATATTTTTCTACTCGACAAAATATATAGTCGACGCTCACTGCAGTGTGTTATAATAGATAGTGATCCCGGGTTTCGTAATTGTTAATGATAGATTAACGTTGGATTCCGTAAGCACGTTGATAGAATAGGTTACGATACCTATAGGCCATTATAGTATTTCACCTATACGAATATACGAAAAAAGTGAAATGATACTTGTCTTGTGACCCGGATTGTTTGATGGATATATAAATAAGTTTGTAATTCACTCCATTTGAAGGCAGAGGCCAGGGATAAATGAAACATTTTTTTTTTTATTATTATTTTGTTTTACATCCGCGGTCTGGTTGGTTTCACATCAGTATTAACTCCTTCAGGAAAATGGTCTGTTGTGTTGCGAGGGAAGAATAAGTGAAATCATTTGTTCTATAGGTAATATATTATATTATATTATATTTTAATATCTATAGGAAATGGCCGGATGTACCTAACGAGTTCGAACCGGTGACAAAACCGTGGCATTATCCTACGATCGACACTGTAATACCGTTTATTATAAACACTATTTATTATTGATACAATTTATTGTACGTCAGACGAAAACTATGTACCTATACAAATAAATATTTATAATCACCTATTATATTTTAACTAATAGTAATTCATATTGGCATAGCGTTTAACACTAATTTAGTTTTTCATTGTTATTAACTCACCTACTCAAAAGCACAAGATTTGCTTTTTGGAGAGTTTTTAATTATATATAAAGTTAATTTGAATATGTATTGTTTTCTCTGTTGTAATATGATGATTTAATATACTAATATATTAATATATTATTATTATTATTATATTTAAAGTTTAAACAAAAGTAGAACATTTATAGGTAGGTATACGCATTTACATTTATTCATTAATCATTATTACTTATTAGGCAGGTACTCAATTACCCATTCAACACTTACACAGTTATTGTAAATAAATATAAATAAATAGCAATAATGCAATATAATAAAAATGTATCAAATTTGAATTCGTTATAATATATATTTTAGAATATCGAATCCTCAAAAATTGTTGAATTTTGGTGATATTAAAAATTAGAGTGAAAGTAAAAATGCTGTTATTACACTTTTAAGTTTTAAGTGTCAAGTTAATCTTTGGTTACTTATTACGATTTTTACAATGATAACTCGATAAGCGCAAGGAAAAATTTCCCTTAACCATTAAAAATTTTAAAGAAATAATATCAGCAAGCATAAAGCTTTGAAAATGTATAACAAGAGTGGTTTTAAGTTTAACGTTTAATTGAGCTTTATTTAGAAACGTTTGTAAAAATATTATTACTATAAATACTATTATATTTATCAATTATAATTTCTTTTAAGAAATTTCAAGTTATAACACCGAATATTTCCATTACCAAAGTGGGCGAAATAAGACGATTTTCCAACATAATGGTCAGTTATGCCGTCTGCAGGTATCTGTATCTTGTACGGATTTTTTCGATAATTCTGTACTGATTTTAAATAAGCCACATTTTTAAATAAAGTGTGGGAAATTAAGAATATATAACGAATGTTAAGTGTTTCACCAACTATATTTTATGAATAATAATAAAAATGTATTTAGTACTTTTAATATTTACCTACGTCTTACAACACTGTACAGTATATTATAATTATTGTTAATTATGTTTGTTTTCATAATGTGTTTTTTTTTTAAATTGTATGCAAATATTTTGTGTAGGTATATTTGTAGATTTCTACCTATCTATACTTATATAATTCGGTATATTTGATGATCGATTATTCATTCAGGTGTGCTATCAATGTTTAATACATTTATTTTTCTAATTTGATAACATAATATATGATTTATGACGCATAACACATAAGCTTATAAAACTATGTAGGTGTGTACCAATAATGTACCTATTATATTATATTATTATGTAAACAGAAAAAACATATTTTTCCGGAATCTAATAATATACTTACGCGAGAAAAGATTCAATGATTGAACTTTGAGCTTTGATTAAATCTATTCAATATAAAGGATTAAATAAGTTGGTAACAATAACCAATCAGTGCACAATATCAAACAAAAAAACGTCGACTTTAAACATTTCAATGATCATAGGTATTATTAGTCATTTTTATTAGGAACCTTATATTTATCCACTAATGATTGTATAGTTGTTGTATACAACAATTAAAATTGATATCATTTTTACGAAATTGTAAACCCCTTAGTAATTATAATCTATAACCACATGTCACAATAACAATGCGAGTATTATAATGATCTTACCAAATATTACTAACATAATATTATTATAACAAAACCATTGCACATTTTCACAGGTTATAACTGATATACCTATTGACGTTACGGTGTGTGATCTGTTAGTTTTCTGTGGAGCGCGTGTGTCGTTATCTTAACACCACCTAGCCATATATATAATGCTAAACATAACAATCTAACCACAGAAAAACAACGGTAGGTAACGAATTTTTCTCTGTTAGGAAATAGAAAACTATATATTCTTATGATTCTTACCAGGTAGGTGTAGGTATACCTATCCTAATCAGCAATCTGTGACAAATAGGCAATAATTTTTATCACAGTGCTCCAATGTTGTAATAATAATTAGCACTTGAAACTGTACCGTATCCGCAAACATTTTGGGTTTGACGTTACACAACACTCATAGTAATTATATTCTCGTTAATAATCGGTAAACATTGCCGGTAAAGTTATGCAGCCATAAAATATAATATAAATTTGTAAACTGTTGACCGAGTATTTGAATAACATTTTAAAAATAACAACCAGGAACCAAAAACGTGAAAAAAATTTCTTAATAATCTTAAATCGTTACTTGAATATTGCGTACCCATCTATCTATTAACGTGTACAATAAAACGGCTAAAAACGATAAATGATCAGAACGCAGTAGCAGACACGGAAATTTTGGATTTGGTGTGTACAAAGTAATTCATAGGTACTAATACTATAATAACTATTATAGAATTACAAGTATAAAACCACGTAATATCACTTATCCGTGATAAATAAATCATTTTTATATGTTTATAAATATAGGTATTTATAAATATTTACGAGCCAATAATATTATACTATTATGAAATTTATATAGTTTTAACTATTATATTATTATGAGCACGTTATACCGTTCTGCAAAGAAATGTCGCTTTGAAGTGCATTTACAACTGTCAGACACGAGGACTTGGTCGGTTTAATGGTTGTTGACAATAATTTCCATAACTGACTATAGGTAGGTATACATCAATTTAACGGATTTCAATTTACATGTATCAGTACTTAAATATTAATTCAATAAAATCACAAAAACTATGTAAAATATATTACATTAGGTATCTATTTTAATCCTATTTGTAGTGATGACACAATTAAAAAAAGGTACCTATTAGAGTTTCAAACAATCAAAAACTGTATTATACTTCAGATTTATTTTCTAGTCAAACATTTAAAGAAACCACTGCTCAGATACGAATAAATAATTGGTGCCTACTGCCTAGGTAAGTCTCTAAAAAGTATAATTTTTATGGAAATGGATGATCGTAAAATCATAATTAGGTCATTGAGCTTATAAATCATCCCAAGGTAAAATTGTATTAGATAAATTGCAAGCGGTATGATAAGTGAATAATTTATACGTATATAGAAGTGTCTTTTTTATCGTGGTTTTATTTGCTAGCAAATAAAAGTTAAGAAATAGGAACAATAACATTAAATCTTATTTTTATGAAATGTGTAATATAAATTATATATTTGTACAGACAAGAACACCTAACACCAAGATTTATAGAAATATGGAATAAACTTATATAGACCTATACATGTACAAATCTATGTTTAGCTGGCACGGTGTTTGAGGGGGCATAGGGACCATGGCCCTCTATACATCATAAGCTACTTAGCTACTTATAAATAATAGTTTCTTTCAGAAATTTGTATAGAAGTTCAGAGTGTTTATAAATTATAATCCCGGCCTACAAATTTTACTATTAGATACATATTTTTCCCTCTGTATAGGCCTATGTGGGTAAATAGCTTAAAGTAGAATTCCAATTAATGCAACGCTCTATACTTTGTAGGAATTATTAATAAGTGTAATAATACGAGTAGGTACCTAATTATCATCCGATATATCATACAACTATATAGTTTATTTGTATATTTTTATTTAGTTAATCATCAACAAATTAAACAATAAGCAAAAAGTGTACATGATACTACTCCAATAAACGTAGCTTGTGTTTGGAGAAGTTAATAATAATATATGTAGGTATATATTAGGTAGGTAAATACTAAATATAATAAATTAACCAAGAATACATACCTACATCCTGCATCATTCAAATTTTAATTATTCAGCGATAAATTATAAATGATAATAGTTAGGTATGTAGTAAGTACTTATACTAAAATGTACCGTAAAATATGCACCAGTTTGGATTTAAAAAAAAAATATTTTTAATGCTTAATGTTTTAAATGCTTTAATGGACTTTTAATGCTAATAAAAAAATTGTGCTTATTTACAGTGACTAATATACAAGTGATGAGTAACTTTGTATTACATTTTCAAACTTTTTAACCTAGGTAGCAACATTTTTTTATAAATATTTATAAAAAAATACCTACTAAAAAATTTTAAATAAAATTAGAAATTCATTCCGTAAAAAATCGTTAATTTACGGAATTTTTACTACTCCAAAAGAGAATGACATAAACAAAAAAAAGAAGACGCATAATTGTAAAATAAACTCAATCATCACTACACTCAGAATTTAAAATATCTTTTTTAAATTAATTGAAAATAAGCCGATATAAATTAGTTTGGGCCGTTTGTTGTAGTTGTAGAATAACGCGTCATTACTTCCCAGTCTACTCCTGGAAGTTAACAAATTCCAAACAATCAAAAGTGACGAGCAGAATCAAATGACTATTGTCAGATAAATTCAATATTAAACTTTATTTAACATTAGGTATTTAAATTAAAATTTTTACATACAACATGTACATAATATATAGATATTTTTTAAATTATTAATTTTTTACTGACACGCACAAAAAGTCAATTATGTTTAAATAGTCGACATGTTTTGGTGTTTGCTCAGACGTTTGCTATATCTATGGAAAAGACACCCTCATGGGAGAGCACCGAGGGGTCGTTGGACATTAGAATATAGCCATATAGGGGCCAGCATAATTAGATATTTAATTTAAACTTTTACTTAAATTTGTAAAATATTGTAAATATATTATAAACAAAGAGATGTTATTATATATAAAAGTAGAATTTATTTAAATGAAGAATTCAATATTATATCAGATTTAACGAACGGCCTGCAAAATTTACAAAATATAGTAAAGTAGGCCACAGATTATTATTCAATTTCCACAACTTCCTAGCATTGGTTGTTCCAATAATCTCCACTAAAGGCTAATAACACCAAGTTTTTCAAAACCCATAAGAAAATCCAAAAAAGAAAAAAAATTTTTTGCTAAAAATATAAACTCTTATTTTATAGTATAATTTAGTTTTATTCAATTACTTATTATAGTATGATATTAATTGGAAATATAGATTATACAGGTCCCGAGGGGTAAAAGTAGTATTGATTTCCAACATTTGATGTAGGGAGCCTGCCTATATAGAGTGCAGATAATTACTTATTTTTAATGATAATATGACACAACAAGTACACCTTGGTTGGAATCCAGCAAATATAGTATGTACTAATCAGTAACCAATATTATTTGACTAATATTTAAACACTATATACTATTAATGTAGGTACTATATATAAGAAATAAATTATTTTTCCACGGCTATTAAAAACAATACTAGGAATCGAATACTTAAAAATAGGTATAGGTACCCCTATATAGGTAATATATCAATATTTTAGTGTGAATATAATGTTATTCATAATTGTTTTGTACCTACTATTATAGAAATAAACAAATTGCATATCATCATATCGATTTATTATGCATTTTAGACACCTATAATAATAGGAGGAGAATAGTATATATGGATATAATATGATATACAAGAAGGTCATGCGGTAAGAATATACGATCTTTGTTCATAAGTATTCTTAACAAAATATGTTTTTTTTTATCACATGTTTATATATTTTTTAATACGAGTCTATAAGGAGGATATTATGCTTGCTGCCACTTCATAAAATAAACAACGGTCTATTGCAAACTTATACTGTTGTTCCTATGTCTCATAAATTATGATTGTTAACATTGAACAAAATATTATATTCAATAAAATATTTCATATTATAAAATATCTGTTTTATTTTTATTGTGAAAATAGAACAAGATTTGTTTTAAAGACTTGTGAATAGTTGTGATGACGGGTAGTGGGCACGGGTCTACGTTCACATCAGAAGAGGATAGTGGTATATTCAGTATTGTGATGGCATTACATTTTTTTCCTCCAGAATAAAATAATTTATTCATTTAAAATCTGTACATTAAACTAGTATAATACGAAAATTAAATCGTGGATAAATTAATATAGTTGATCGAGACGTCTCCGACTACAGTAAGTTGTAGTAGGTAAAGCGCCTGCATACGCCGGTGCTGCACCTTGAAGGTGAGTATAATTTAGAGTATAAAGAATGCCGCAAGTCCTTCACAAGTATTTTTTTTTCAGATTTCGGGACAGATAATCTAAAGTTTAGTGTCATCATTCAAAAGCGACAATAAATTATCAATTTAAAAAAAAATTCATAAACATGATAAATATCAATTTTCAAGCTTTAACCACGGTTAGGTATATTATAATATATATCTATAATTATAAACAAACTTAAGAGGACGTTACACTGACATTAATTGTTGTCTCCGTCTTACAAGTGCGTACATAGCAAATTTTAAGCTCAGCAGATCACGATAATTCTGTTAGTTTAAAAATTAGAGTTAATTTACCTCTAATAAAATTTTAACATAAGATTATTTTCTAGGGCATCTCATAGGCTTTTTGTAATATTTCAATTTTAAAGTGAATTATGAGTATTTTGAGATATACAAACATTGCTTTAAAATTTAAATATAACGAAATTCCTACGAGATGCCATAGATAACAATGTTACCATTACATTTTATAAATGTGTTATGCACTTGTAAGACGGAGACAACAAATGTCGGTGTGACGTCCTCTTAACATATGTATTTATTAATTTCTTTTTTAAGTTAAACTCAAAGTATTATTTTTAATATTAACTGGTAAAAGCTAAGTTATTACAACTGTCACTTATACTGGTTATTAGTTAAGACTTAAGTTAGTTAAAAAGTTAACTAAAAGGCTACTAACTTTTTTAGCTATGAAGAGGACGTCGTATCTGCATGTGTTGTCTACATCTTGCAAATGTTCGTTCACCAGTTTCAATAATGTGCTGTTAGTGTTGATATTTAAGTGAATAAATAATATCAATAAAAGCCTACATGCGGGGCCCTAGATAATAATCTTACCTTTAAATTGTATAATGGGTCAATTGAACCTATATTATTATAATAGTAAAAAATACTGGTTATTTAGTTTTATATTTATCTTTTATTACTGTTCCAACAATGAACTGTACTTAACATAATTATTTACATTTATTTTTATTATATAGGTAGGTACAGCAATAGTCTATTAGTATTATACCTATACGGTATAGAAAGCAATTTTGAAATCAGATAAATACTGTTTTAAACGGGAAGAATATGATTGCGAAAGGTCCTTATTGGCAGTAATTTTTTAATAACATCACTGCAAACATTTTTACCCATGATACTTTCATACATAACTTTCATGCAACGTTGTCTTATCGATTTGTCACTGATTACAAAATAGTAACAATAATTATTTAGTTTAAACACATTCACACTTGGTGAAGGATTTGCAGACAAATATTTTTGGTTATAGTGCATTATTTTTAACTTACGTTAGAAACAAAAACTCAACACAATTATCATTTAAAAATAAAATGTATTGACAAATTGTTTAAAAATTTAGTTATAGTAACAAAATATTAATAATTTGCCAATCATAAAAAACAATATTTTATCATTACTTATCTTTTTATATTGTTTTCAATCGATTTTCTCATTGTCTCGGTTGGTGTGTTTCCTTCAACATAAAAATTATTACTACATATGGTAGGTATTTGCTCAAGATGTTTAAAACATCTGTTTGGTGTTTAAAATAAATGTATTATTAATATCATAAGATATTCAGCGATCCATATATTGTTTGGACTAACACACCTGGCCTGCAATTGCTACTATATTCTACAGAATTTAAGATAGGTACCTATATATCAAGGCTGCTATAGAAGCTTTGATCCGGCTCGAAACTGTTCGTAAAAAATAGACAGTAATTAATGTCTCAGTTTGAGATT
>WHPZ01582751.1:3587-26838 GCA_016617965.1 Macrosiphum rosae | reverse complement strand
CCGTGGTCTGAACTTTTGGTTTCGGCCGATTTATGCCATCAGATGGCGTCCCGTCCGGCCGCGCAACCTGTCGGCGGCGTACACGCCCGCGGTTCGCTTTCCCGTTTCAAGCGGATCAAAACAAACGCGAGCAACACGTTCTCTCGCCGCCACCGCAGCCCGTCGCTACAGTTTGCCGCCGTTCACGTACGCTACACCACGTTCTGCGCACCCGTCGTATTTGATGACACAAACGTCTCTGTCACCGTCGTAGTAGTTGGTTCTTTTTTTTTTATTTTTGTTGTAATTTATAACATTTGTTTTACAATAATTACTGTTGTAAGATAGTAACCTATCGTCGCCAGTGATACGCGTACGGGCGTCGAGTCGTATAATCGTCGTCAGGAAATATTTCCGTTTTTTTTTTTGTTGTTTTTCAGTCGCATAAAACCGCATCGAAATGGGTTTTGGCACGTCCACGATCAAATACATTTTGTTTTTTTTCAACTTTGCGTTCGCAGTGAGTACCCATAAAAGTTTTTTAACGTTTATATTATTATTGCCTAGCTAGCTCCTGGCTCCTACCAATACCTAAGTAATAAGCTGGCAATAAGTTAATACGGCCGCACACTTTTAGTGGTGGCAATATAAACCATAGGTATATTTAGTCGTAATATTCCAGTCTTGACGATAATATTATATCTTGAGACTTGAAGTATTTAGGTTAAGTTAGGTATATATGGGGCGTGTATAGGTAATAATTAATCGCGAGGATTTGACGATATAAATGTCAATAATCGATACGACTGGCACTATACTATACATTATGTATGCCTACGTCACATAAAAGCCATAATATTATATAACTTGCCACTCAAAATCCACAGCATATAATTATAATTTATACATTTTATTATACGGGTAATACAAGCATTTATATCTAATAATATGCTAATTTAGTAAAATTCACATTTTATATTATATTTATCCATTTATACCTATATTATGTTATTGTGTAATGATATTTTGTCCACGGTCCATCTATATGGCCTATAACCTATATTATCAACAACGACGACTCTACAACTATTTATAGTAGGTAAGATAACAACGATAGTATTCACTTAGCGTCTTGGCTCGATAAAATATATTGAACGAATAATATAATCGTTTAAAATAATATTATATTGAACGTAGGCATAGGTACCTAATAACCTAATATTATAATAATAGGTATATATATAACACGTATCATACAATAACTTGTGTACAAATGGACGATTGTGGTAATTGTATGACATCGATCAGATACCAATTAAACCAGAATTTTGATTTAATATTGTTTGTTAAACGTGTACTTGCCCATAATTATCATAGATATAGGTATTCCGCCAGGCTCTTCCAATCGCATTTTCCGTCACAGTTCTCGCATAACATCGTAAACATCCAGATGAGTGCGGTGATTGATATTTTTCATTCGGACGTTTATAATATAATTATACAGTCTATATTATTATTATTTTAATGTATTAAAAACAACAACAACAACAACAAACAACAGTCTTTTCTCTGGACTACACCCGACAGCGTTATTTTACGGCTGTATACAAATTACGTGTTAACAAAAACGTACAGTGCTTTCAGTGCTGCACGCTCCTGCAGCTGGAGATTGTATTTGCAAGATTTTTTCCGATCGTACACTGTTTGTATACATAATAATATAGGTATACGATATTACGAAATAATATGTGTTCTAAAAATTATTCAAGTCCGAACGTAATCAAACGGGAAATCAACGAACTTCACTAGCGAACGACTCAAACTCAGACCAGGGCCCTATTAAATTCAACTTTTTCTTCTTTACATTATTATGTTCGCGCGTGCATGAGCGGTGGCGTTGGTGATAATAAATAATATATACACGTAGGATGTAGGCCATAGTGCCTATTATAGTCCGTATAGTACTCTACTAGAACCGTATAATGAATGCACAAAAAAACAAACCAAAACTGCATACGATTAAATCGGTCGGCTGTTTTTTTTTTCACGTTCGTTCGCCACCTACAATACGGCACAACGCTATAATATAGGTAGGTCTGATCTACTCTGACGACGACTGAATTCATGACACTTTTTTTACACTTGGATGACGAGATCGAACCCTCGACGAACTTAATACACGTTTGACTATTTAAGTTGTACTTACTGTATTATTACTTATATTAGTTATATTATAATGGTACCACTATTAAAACAATAGACATATTGTTACACGTGCTCGTTGTCAGCATGCACTGTTTTTCGATCTTTCACAAGAAAATGAATCGTTCTTAAAACGTACAAAACTGATGCATATTGTACGCTCACATCGTATACAGTACCAATACTTAGACAATTTGAAATCAACCTAATATCATGCTTATTAAGTGGTTTATATTTCTATAATATGCAAGTACCTGAATATGTACTTGTCTGTTTTGGCTCTATTTTCATTTCTTCGTATAACATTCTATGAAAATCACAGTGTGTAGCCGGTAAACTGTGCTTTTTACAAAAATATTTACAGTGTACAAAAATTTAGAGTTTTTTTGTGTATAGGTAGTTATATTTTTAAACTTATATCGAATACAATTTAGTACCTACGATAAAAGAATAAAAGTTTTGCGTTTGGTAATTATTTTTGTGAGAACCACAAATTACCGGACATACTAGTGACATACAGCTGTGACTCCTCGGAATATTACGAGGTAAATTCGGATTTTTGTGTTTGCTCTTCAAACATTGCAGGGTAACTAGGCACCGCGGGAAGAAACGAAAATTTATCAAGAGCATAATATTATCCCATATTATACGATATACAAATACTAAAATGCATTTACTACTTAATGTCACAAAGTACAGGTGGGAAAAATATGCTGCACAGCTGCAGTAACGCACTTATTTACACTTAACGCGTATACCAAATACCTGTAACCAATCAAGTGGTCCAAACGCGTGACCTTAGTTAGCCTTATAAACCTTTATTCCGATGTATAGGTATTATATGTACGTGATCGACATCGGATCGAGTGCACACTCTTGTTTACCTCGATTAATTATATTTCCGTCTTTCGTCATAGTGATAACAATAAATTGCGAAAAAAATGTTCCACCGAATTTCAGCATAAGAGCTTACTAATAAGTAATAATTAGAAATTCGTAATTTATTCTGATTAAAATATCAATACAACATGAATACTATAATTATTCTTAGAATTGTGGACTATTATCGCGTACTTAAATGAAATTAACCATACATTACACGATAATAATAATTAGACAAAAGTATTGTTTACATAGGTAGGTAGGTAGTATTTATTATTTTTATGCTTCGTAAAAAACGTATTAAAAAGGAATGAATTTAACGCTACAATACCGCAGTTGCAAGTTTTCTTCAGGACACAATACAGCACACACTGCTGTGCTACAAAAGTGTTTGCGTCTTATTTATTCGAAGGTAATTAATAGTTATAACGAGTTGAACACTAAAACGACATCGTGCATTACAATTACTATCAGATCCCCCTCCCCCGAGATCTTTTTTTTATGGGTATTAAATTATTAATTTTTTTATTTTCAATTTTCATAAGACCTAGGAAAACACGCATTGTACACAATTGTATTTTGGCAAGCCATGATTGAAGATGTCTATAACAGAATATTATATTATCCATACAACCGTGGTGGTCCGTGGTGGCGGGCCTAGGATAGTCAGATGAAAAAAAATATATAGTATATCTGACGTACAACTCGTTTTATAAATAATATATTTTTTCGCTTCCCTCCCCGAACTCTCGAATACTTCACTGGTCGAAACTCGTGCCCGGTGCACCTCCAGGACTAAAAAGGTTATGACGTCTTGCAGTTGTGATTTGCATAGATCTTGTTTGGATCACTCGGCCGTCATTACATTTGTAACGCATAGCCTTACTGCAACGGGCAATGGTCAATGGCCAATGAAGCAAAAATATTAACTATTTCTGTATATTTTTATACCGGTGGGAAGTTGACCAACGATGCTTACGTCTCGATTCTCACTAAGAGCATTTAACCGGCATCGCCGTATTTAATAATAATTTAACAGTCGTAAAAGAGGGGCCCGAGAGTCATATTTTTTTATGTAGGTAGTAAAGAGACTAGGAAAGTCTTACACACACACACACACACTTATAGTAATATAATATAATGTATGTATTGTATTGCATTATAACGTTTGTTTCGAATGACGACGACCGACGGGTCGGCCTCGCCAAGACGACAATGCACGATTTGGTCGAGAAAAAGTCGTGCCCCGCACAATTGGCGTTTCCGGCGGTGAGCCATCACTTATAAGTGTTTTCAAAGTCTTGAGTTTTACGTCTGTTATATACAATAACATAATAATATTGTATAATATGTATACGCAGTGCAGCATTTACTCCTCACCACAGTCTCATTTAGTAAGTATACTTGCAGCTCAGCAGCAACTATATTGTTTTTGTAATTTTAAGATCATACGCCGCGGTAAGTATGTATAACGAGACAGATAAAAAATGTTGGTGTCCCTGGGCTATTTATTTTTTATAGCACCCCTATATTTTCCATAATGTCAATCATTTTATACTGCGAATATTTTTTTGATAAACTGAAAAACCCCCATTTGAACTGTCTTATACTGCGTCTTTATCGTTAATTCTGGACTTGATAGGTGACAGCGTATATATAGAAGGTTGCAGCCCGCAGGCGTATATCATCCATACCCCTGCAAAACTCAAACTTTTATAATACAGTAACACTTCCGTTAACGGTCATCTTAATTTTAAGATCGATTATTATTAATTGGTCGATTATGCGTGAAAATACATTAATACTTCTAAATAACGTTCAAAATATCTAAAATTTAAAAATTTAAAATTATTTACGTTAGTATAAATGCATAATGAAGAGTTTTTTTTCGGTCTACAAAAATTTGAGCACTGATATCAAATCAAAACAGACAAGACGAAGAGGAAACAAATTAATAAACTGTATAGAAGCCGCCGTAAGAACTGAAGAACCTGAAGGCAATGTATCAAATTATTCAGAGTTGTGGTTGGCAATCAAATTAAACAATTAGCAGTTTTCACTCTTCAAAAAGGTGACATAGATGCGGTTTTGGTTTTTTAATTTTAAAACAGAGATCACGTGTCGCGTTGCTATGTAGTAATGTGGCTGAATGAGTCGTGTAGATATGTTTGCGGTCGTTTATTAATATATTAGTACCTAGTTAAAAATATTAACCTACGCCGCTCTCGAAGTTGCAGGTAGTGTTACATTAAACATAATATATTCAATAATTTAGCTGAATCAAATTCATATTTATCACAAAAATCGATGTTGGTCTTGTTGGTGAAAATCCGCGTAGGTTATACCTACGACTGAGAATCGTTATACGTGACGTGTCCAACTGAAATATGGCCTATAGGTATTGTTTCTCATAAGTGAAGAAATACTCGTCGTGACGTCTTATAGTTTAACATTACTAGGTATATGTTGTATACAACTAGCGTAGTTTTAAATTCAGCTGAAGCATTTGCATATATTGTATATAATTATTATTATGACAATTGAAATGTGATAACAGTTTAAAATTGTTAACTCATCGTACCATATCATCTGTATTTTATGTTTCCATGTATATATTATTATAGAATACTAACTGTATAATCTGCGCCGTGACTTCACTCGGGAAGAAATAAACATATATATTAAATACCTGCTGCGCTGTATGGTGTATATATAGTTAGTTATAATACCTCAATTTTAGTGTACCTCAGTCTCCTTCAAATCGGCGTCTCAAATGGCCGAAATGGGCACTTAGATATAGCACTTGTTATAGTTTTAAACGTGATTCAAACTACTTTCTAAGTTTGTAGTATACTTTCTTTCAATTTCTAAGAACAATTTCTGAAATTTTCGTTGAAAACCGGCTGACTATAGTTTTTGAGTATATAAGTAACATGCATTCGTTTTTATAAATTTAGATTATAATATAAAAGTATATTTTTTCTGTAACTAATGGCAACCCTATATTATAAATTAAACAAAAAAATTATTCGATTTTCGTGAGCCAAAATGAAATTCATTCTAGAAAAGTCACCCTATTTATGGGTTGAAAGCCTCCCTGCAGTCTCAAGGAATATTGGTGCTAGTTGGTTCAGCAAAGTTACTAAGTCTATAAGCCCACACAAACGTACACTCATTTTAGTATATACATAGATAGTAAAACATTTCGTTTTGTAATGTTAGTTTCGTCGTTTCAGTGTTTGCTGACGTGTTTCGATAACGATATAATATTATACGAGTAGATATAATAATATTTAGGTAGTATACCAGTATATACCTAGGTATTCGAATTTAGGACACCATTATCATTATGTCGGAGTTTGCGATAATTAGCTACGTATACATGTAAAATATATATACAATTTACCTATATTATTATCTATGTACGTTACCGTATAATGTCCGTATAATATTATATTGTTTAAGCGACCCGCCGATTTGTGTTAGGCTGGTAGGTATAATATGGTGATAAAAATGGTGCATATTATATTATAACAGCCTGGCGAATGCGGCCACTTGTCGGCGTATAAAGTAATCTGACGAAAAACTTTTCGGTTAATAGATTAGTCCATATTATTATAATATGTTTGACTCCATTTACTTTGTATTATTATGACAATCCGCAACAATCCGAATACAATATATTTCCGGTCGATCGTCTTTACTCATTATAATATAATGACTGCATGCATACGGTCACGAATCATTTCTAGAACTCGATATAATAACATCTGCGATTTAATATATTATTATATTTTAGTATTATTATATTTTGTGTGCTATATAAAAATACATGAAATGTACCGACGCTATTATGCTGATACTCGAATATAGAATGACGTGTAAGTTGGGCAGTCACTATACTCTATCTATATAATATACATCTATAATATATTCGTGCGGTAAAACCTCCAAATGAGAATAAACTTTCGACCTAGTCAGATAGCGGTATATAACAATATGAGATAAGAACGAATATACGCATCATACGGATTCATAGGGTTTATATTGTATCATGTGCGTTATATACATAGGTATTTCGAATTTTCGAGTACGCTTGCAGCGTGTGTTTCACTCAAAGTTTAAATCGCGAGATTTCATATCTCGCACAGCGGTGTGGTTTTTGATGTAGTCTTTAATATAATCTAGTCTCTCTCTATATATAGGACGTTTTAATGTGTACCACGTTCTGACCGAACCGTGGTAATTATTCGTGACATAATATAATATAAATCATATTGTACTCGCAGTGTGTGAAGGTATTTTTACAACGTATTCATTCGCATTCGGCGTTTATTTGATCTGACGTGGAGACGGTGATTTAAATTGTTTTCGTCTGTAAAAACACGTGTAAAGCGCGACCGCTATGCGCTGCAGTTTCACTCTAATACACGTAGGCTACAAATTATAATAACAGTGTTTTTTTTTTTTCATAATTATATAATATTATTATCCCGTGATTATAGAACATTTCGTTTTCGGTATGAGCATTGCTCATCTCGAGTCTCACACGGACACACTGTACCCATACATTTAAGCCAGAAAAAATCTCTTTTTTTTTAACTATGATCCACCCATTTGCAGTGTACTTAAATTATACATTTGATCGAATTCTGAGTTTTAGGCATAATTTACTAAAAGGATATAATATTTTTAAATTCATAGATTTTTTATGGCGTTCGATACGACTGTATCATTATGATTTTGAATTAAAAAAAAACCATCTGTTAAACGATTTATAGTAAAACTGAGAGCTTTTAATTTTAAAAAACGGAAGATTGTACACCACCAAAAGTGTCATTAAATGCATGATATAAAATCTGTGAAAATATGTGATAGTCTTTCACTTTTTTAGTAAACAATTAAAAAACTCAGAATATTTGAATAAATGCAAAACTTTAATTTCAAGCATAAAAATGGCTAAACTATTGTCAAATGTTTTACCAATATATACAATGAGTTATACTTACTCCACATAAATGTTGAAGTGTTAACTTACTAGACAAGTGCAATGTCCTTTTTGGTTAATTTTCGTTTGCTTATGAATACTTTTCTGTTTATTTCAGTTTATGAAAAGTTGCGTTTTCTTTAAAAAGTTTTTATGAGAGTTTTTTTTGATTAATTCTTTGTACCCATACTTTTGAACTGCTCGTCTATGATAAGCTTTAAATGCTGATGAACAATACATAAACTATATATTTGTTAAAGTTGAATTATTTGATAAAGTTTAAATTGCTGGTCGTAATGTACAATTTAATAATAATAATATATGATTGTATTTTTATAAAACCTCGGACGAAGTCGAAAGTGTTTACTTCGCACGATTCGAGAAGTTATCGCGAGTGTGTCTTATCTTCCCGTGGTCGACAGAACTTTCCAAAAACTAGTTTTCGTGGCTGTCCGTGGGCCGAATTGCACACTTGCACGTCGTCGTTGATACCTAAACACATTATAAACGCTGGAGAGCGGTTGACTTTCTACAGAGCACAAACGTTCGCCTTCAGGCAACAATATAAATATATAATAATAAATTAATATTATTACTATAAATCGTTTTAATATATATAATTTCTGATTTTTCGCGGATACTTTCCACGTCGCCGACTCGTCTCGTATCTTCACCGTCATATTAATAATAATAATAAAATCGAACGGATATCCTATTATTTACAGCCTTGGTAATTCGCATGTAAATATTATAATTTCGACGCGCCGCATACAATACTTACGTATATATATATATATATCACTGTGTCCATCTACAACCGATTTACCTGTAAAATAATAATAATAATAACTAGCAATAATGTTTTGATATCGTTTATCGGTTTTACCGATTGATTTTAACGATCCATAACGTCTAAACTATATTTTATTTTAGGCGTTCTGTTCTGTATATTTTATTATACGCTTCTCGGCGTTCATAATATCATCGTGTTATTATTTTTTATACGGTTTACTATGACATATAATGATAGTAAGAATAATGATATTGTAAATATGTGTCGGCGGTAGTCGTACAAAGTAATAATAATATAATATATCACAATACTCACCGACCCGTGTTATTCCTTTTTGGTACAACACAGAAAATGTGCAAGTGAAGTGAAAGCATATATTATTTAATACTTATGAATTTATCATATTACTATATTATATTATTATTATCATCATCAGACGACCCAGGGTGACTTTAACCGTTAATTTTTGGTTCGGTTCCATAATTTGTTTTTGAACTTGATTTGCCATAAACGTTAAATCAAGCTATGTTCAACAAACGGTTAAAGATTTAACGTTATAAATTAAATGGTTCACCAAACATTTTACTAGAAAACGTTAAAATTGTTTATGTTTTTTTGAAAATTTCTCCTAAAAACTGTAAAAAATTTAAAGTTCTTGAATGATGGACCTAATAAACGTTGTTAAGTTATTTGTTCTTGTATATTTAATCAAAATAACGTTTTGAAATAATACGTTCTTGAACATTTAATCAGAAGAACATTTTGAAATAATACGTTCTTGAACATTTAATCAGAAGAACATTGTACAGTAATATGTTCTCAAACGCTTTAAAGTTTTACGTTCTTCAGTATTTAATCAGAAGAACGTTTTAATAGTTCCGATTATTGAATTGTTATATGTTAACGTCTGTGAGACGGAGAAAATAAGGGCAGGCGCTAAATAAAATAATATTTTGTTAAATTGTAGGTACCATTTATATCTACATAAATAAATTATAGAATACAAATACATTTATAAATTATACATTTATACATTCATATATGAACAGTTTTAAAAGTTAAAACTAAGATTATTCCTTTTGATCTGAAACTTAATTATTTGCACGCCTACAATTTCATATTACTTAAGCTTTATACCATTTAAGTACTTCAGTAGGTACCTTATAATTACATAATTACGATTTACATTATTTATCCTCTTCAATGTTTCGTAAAAAAAAAATATTGTTAAAAATGTTTTAGATTTTTAAATATATTATAAATTTTTTTTTTTGTTGCGTTAAGGCTTTGATAACTGTGTTCATTAGCCGGTTACTGTAGTGGAAAGTTAGGTTGTTTGAACACGTGTACGCGTGGCTAGGATTTGACACTAAAACTCGTGTGGTCACCCATCCGGGAACTAATGACACCGGCCAGAAGCCCAGAACATGCTTGTGATTAAAGCCATACACTGCGTTACACCAGGCCACTTTTAAATGTTTGTTTTACGTTCTCTTGATGTTTTAGATAATATATATTATACCTATCGTCTTCTCGCTATCATGATAGACATTGGTTTATATCTCGGTTTATATATATATATATATTACATAATATATCAAACTTTATTGGAATTTCAAAAGTCAAAATATTTGATAGTTTTTACAATAGACTAGGTAGTTCGAAGAACGGTTTAGTTCGTGATGTTCTATGTGCTAAAAGTTTGAAGAACGTATTAGCTTATTGCATTCTTCGTGTAATTGTTCAAAGAACTTAATAAGTTAGAACGTTTTTTTAGTACCTAATATTTTTCTAAAAACTTAATAAGTTATAACGTTTTTCTAGTAATTGTTCAAAGAACTTTATAGGTTATAACGTTTTTCTAGTAATTGTTCAAAGAACTTAATAGGTTATGAATTCTTATGATGCCCCTCATGTAAATTATTTAAAAAACTTTAAAGATTATAACGTTTTTTATGAAAAAGTTCAGTAAACTTAATAGTTTATAATGTTATTTCATATGAAGGACCAATAAGCTAAATTAAATATTTGCTTTCGTTCCATTATATTTTGGTTCATGAACAACAATAATGTTCTTTAACCGTTTTTTTGCGTTCCATGTTATACAGACCTATATTATTTAGTTTTCAAACACACACACATTCGACGTACACACCTATCAGTATTTAAGCCGTTCTGGTTTCCGCTTTTCCCTAGTGAAGAGTAAATGCATATAATTCGTTAAATGGCACTCGGTAAACGATAACAACTACACAATAATTATGTATAATTTCCGACAAGTATTCTTTTTTCACTTTTATTCGCTGATTTCAAATACACTTTATTGTCTATATTTCATAAATTGTATAGGATTATATAGGTATAGGAATAAACCATAGGGTACGTAGGTGGTAAGCTATTTCGTGTAAAAAAACGATGTTTTTAAAAAGTGCCTGTACCTAATGGCTATATAGGCTAATATGTAACTATATCATTATTGTGAACTTTGTAAGTACTCGTATATTATAGTGCCGTTTAATTAGGTTTTTGTTAGGGAAATTACATATATAATATTATGTTTTTGTCTAATTTTGTACCCTGCAGTAAAAGCAGTTTTTACGCCAGTAAAATAAAAAACGTACTCAAACATGTACATTGCTAATATTTATTTTGTTGTTTCAATAGAAATAAAAAAATGTATTAGAACATTATATAAATGTTTGACGAAAAACAGAGTGTGTTAGACTAGTACTTTTAAAATCGGAATATATATCCCCCTCAAAACGTATCTATAAGTATACCTACTAAAAAACGAGAAATACTAGCGTACAAGTGTTGTAAAGTAAAATATACATAATATTACAATAGAGGTCTTCAACCTCTTTCTAGTTATCGGGCCACCTGCAATTATTTAAAAAAAAAATCTCTTTTATAAAATTATATAATAATAGGAAAAAAAAATATCAATTATATTAATATAATGTAGAATGTATGTAAATGCTATGCTTCAAATCTTTTCGTGGGTGTCAAGTAAAGACGTTGAGGACCGTAGGTTGAGGACCCCTTATCAGCTGTGCTTTCGTACGTCCAATCGACTGCTGCACATCAACAGTCGATAACACGACCACTTTAATACATATATTTAGTTTATACGTAATACGTATATAGTATATTTTGGTACAAACACACTTATAGTATTATCGTACTTGTGTAGATATCAATAAATGTATCGTTAATTGGATTTTCTTTGAAAAATCGTGAGTGGCAGTCAAACTAAAAAAAAAACGATTAGAAATCGACTGGAGCAATATAATATCTACACAATAACGGGAACGGAGACGATGTTTGGTATACGTTCGGTTGGTCAAAATGCGGAGAAAGGTCGTGTAATGGTATATAATATCAGTATATACGAGCATATGGGAGTCGGCAGATATGACAGGACGGAATAAGTTTACGAAAGTGAAAGCTTTTCTCCCCGAGATCTTATAAGTAGAGAGTCTTGTGACCTAGGAGATTTTACGGAAGACTACAATAATATAATTATAATAATATAATTCGTCGATCATCGTAGCCACTCGCCGGTTCGCCACATAATTTGCGGTCAAGCTAATTATACATATATAATATATATTTATTAAATCGTACACGCCTCAATAATTTCGTTATAGTACAACGCGTATATAACGACATAATATTAAAATGATGGACATCGCGCACCTCCTATGCCGTTAATCAGTAGATACTTAATTAATTTGCTTCAGTTGGTTAACAATATTATATTAATTGATTGTAGAAACGATTCACTTTACATTTTATCTAGGCCATTATAGGCTTCATTAATAATATATTAACTGTTCAAAATTTAAATAAAAAAGCAACTAGGTACCTATATAATATTAAACATGAGAAAAACTGATTATTCGTAAATAGTATAATAATAATCAGCTTGGCGTAAACCTTGACAGGATAATTATTGTGCGTAGTGCCGTATGCGTATAATTCGAAGATTTTTTATATTTTATACTCATGGTAGGTAAGTACGTATATATAATATTATACATTAGTAATTAATTATGTATTTTCCTATTACAATGGGAAATTGTACCGCTTCCGTTTTCTCATAGTTTTTTCCACCCGAAAACCCAGTCCTTGGTCAGGCCACGAATATAGTGTTACATTGTTTAAAGTTTCAATTCACGGTCATGGCTGTAGCGCTACTGCCCTTGCAGGTGTCATGCGCTTAGTCGATGGTGTCATGTGTGACGAACCTGATAAAAAGAGAAAAATCGTCTTGGCACAAAACCTACCTACGAATCGTTCGTCGGAGAGTAGATATAAATTCGTCGTAAACAGCATTGGAAACAATACTCAATAATCAATTATTACATGAATTTCGCGACTTCACTCTAGTATGTCATCGACAAGATCTAATATTATCGACGATTAGTAAATATGAAGTAATACAAAACGATACCTGCAAAGTACAGGGTTACAAAAAACCCGACTCGGTTGGGTTAAAATGGGTTTTAATGGGTCTTAATAATTTGCAAATGAATGCCGTACCCTGACACTTTTTTACTAGGGCAGTTCCCTAAAAATCTAACCTTTAAAAATATATAGCAAGATGCTGTTAAAAAGTAAAATAACTTGTACCTATTTTGCTATAAAAGTTAATATTGTTAATTTTTTATTTCGTTAAATTTGTTTTTAATTTGTTACTAAAAATTGATAAAAATACAGTTTAAAGTTTTTTAATTTTTTTGTTTGTTGGGTACAGAGTCTTATAACTAGGTTTAACCCATCAAAACAAATTGGGTTTTAATGTGTTGGACTCAGTAGTCAGTACTTTGAACCCTAGTAAAGTATATTATATTATGAATTTTGTTGACCTGTACTTTTGTCCTCTTATCGTATATATATTATATACGGTTCATATGATTTATCATTCATGTGTACCATATGAATTTAGATAAGCGCCACCTGCATTGTGGCTCGTCCAATTTAAATAACTATAATTATATCTATATATCACTAATATTATGATATATTCGTACCGTATACAGAGTTGAAAATGTAAATATGTACAATGAAGTCCTTACTACAGTGGTCTTATATCAACGAGTAACGATGCTTGTATAGTTTGTACAACGTTAGTAAAACTTTTAATTTTTGAGATGAGATATGACACGTTGATATTTTTTATTACAACTAATATAATATTATGTATTATACTATTTTCTATATTATGCTATTGTGATTGCATTTTAAGAAGACACTGCATTTTTTGAAAAAAATATTTTAAATGTTTTCAAACGGTGCTAAATATATACTTATAATCTAGAAGCACTAATGTACTAGTGGAAAAATTTGTTTTCGATGTGTTCACTGTACATCCAATGTTATACAATATGTCACGAGCAAAGTAGGAAGTTGAAGATCAATTTAATTGCGTGCACAGATTTTCCACTTTGCGTGTAATATGAATAACGGAGAATGAATCGGATGCACACGCCGCATATATTTGATGACAGATAATTACATATAATATATTGTATTTTATTCGTCATCATATAATATATTATTTTAATGATAAGATCGAAATGAATGATTGATGAAGTTTTATTGGCAAACAAGTCGCGAGTGTGCACAACTATCGCGCTTTCAATATGTCAGATTTGTGATAATGAACGAGTTTGACCTAAAGAATGGTGTTTATTGTACGCGTTGTGTATTATTTAATGTGTAAAATATTTGTACGCCAGTCGAAGAAATATAAACTGTAACATCGATGCACCATAATAATATCACGATACAGAGTGCATAGGTTGGGGTAACAGACAATTGTACATCGACAGTTTAATATTATGCATTATTGTATTATATGAAAAATTATAAAGTAAGTAATATATTTGTTATTGGATTCACACGACTGCCCGGATTGGGAGGTTTCTTCCCATTGATATTTATATTAGATATTTTCCGAAACATAATGCATTTAATTTAAATGCACATATCGCAAATAAAAATAATATTTATTATCTATTATACTTATTAATTAATGGTTATTAAAATATGAAACAAGTATTATAATGTAGATAAGTATGTTTGATTCAGAATAGCTTCAATAAAAATGATGACATATTTTGACATTTAAAAAAAAATAACACTCTTAACCAATTTTAAAATATAAATTCTACGGAATGTTATTATGTGTTATTCTTCTTGAACCCCATTATGCTTAAAACTAAACCACAAGGTCGCTGCTTAAAACGTACTGTCAAAGGTACTTAAATACAAATAGTTTTAACTTTATATTATAATCTGAGACCTACGTATAAAATAAAATAATAATTTAGATAGTAACTATACTGCGGCTTGGTGATTGTTTTTGTTACCGTAATATACGTTTTGTAATACACGATCGGGGAATGCTGACAATTATTCCTAATCAGTATATAATATACTTTTAGAATACTGTCTAATTGATGTATGTCAGTTATGTAAATTATTACGGATAATCATTATTTCCTCTAATGCTTTTTCCTAGTAATTGTTGACATTATCTGAATTTGCATCATTGCTGCTAACATATTATAATTTAATATAATATTGTAAGAGTACGTTTTTGATGGAACTTTTTTTTATAATTTTTTTCAATAACAGTCTGCATATTAAATTATAGTTTGAAAACGTCGTCGCGGTGTTATGTAGTCGATTTCACTCTCTATTATTATTATTATCTGATAAACATAATTTACACATACATTATACACTCACTATACTATCCAATATTTTAATAAGTGAGTTATGCATATATAATATATATGTGTGTAAGGATATAGTATAAATAGGTACATTTCGTCAAAATCCAAGTATTTGGAAAATTAAACATTACCGTTCAGATAGTATAGTATTTGCGTGACATTGCGCAATTATTATATAAATATTTAGTTTGTTTGTGTGGCATTTGGGTCTCCAATAATATTTGAATTAGAATACTCTGCCAAAAACATTCGCAGAATCAAATCCGAATCAATTTATGCCATAAACCAGTTTTTTTAACATATAACCACGCTTAATAATATTTTTTGTTAATCCTCGAATTAACGAAGACGTCAATATTTGAGCCATATCCAAACAATTATATTATGTTTAAGTATTAAACGATTACTTAAATGATTATACTAATTACCAATAATTATTACGAATACTTGTACCTACATTATAATATAAAGAAATAACAAGAAGTCTTCGAAAGAGCAACTATACGATAATTTATCACAAGGAAATGTATATAATTTTTAAATTTTATTCAGATACATAATAGCTGATTAGATAGCATTTAAAATTGCGTAAGTATAATTGGCACACAGACATTACTTACAACTGCATTGCTGGTATGCAGTATTTTATTATTATAATACATAATTTATAAGTACATTTCAGAGGCTCTTGTTGAAAATTAGCCTCTAAAAGTCTCCTCAAACACTAGTCGACAGCAGTTTCATTTTCCTTATAATATAATAGGTATAGGTTGTCAACTGTGAGTGTACAACTTTAAAGTCGAGTTCACGTAACGTAGGTACCTATCGTAGTATCGTGTCGTATCCCGTATGTTCAATATTATGTAAGTATAGATAACCATAATGCATAATAATATGTTGATAATACGTTACCAGCTTACATGTTGCACATATTCAATTCACGCTGGTTTCTGATTTTCTGAAATCGATTTCAAACGATGAAAATACAAATACGTGCAAGCATAGAATCTATAAAATAGTAAATAACCTTAGTTTGTATAGGTCTATGCGTGTACGACAGGCCGCGAAACACGGAAACTGCTAATATAATAATGATAGATTTATTGACACCAAATTAAAATTGTAATTTGTAGTAACATAATATATGAAACAAGAAGATTATACATTAAGTATTAGTTTGGTTTGAACTATACTGGCAACGTATTTATCTGTTTAAAAGAGACCTGTTGCATTTATAACACGTGTTATACACTTAAACGCACACTAACAAGGTGTAAATAATAATTATAGGTGCACCTATATTTGCGGTGGTGGAGGTGGAGTACTGATTGAGTCATACGCTCATATTAAATAAAACGTTTTCTCATCGACGACTGATTATTATTGTCAAGTTTTAAATACTTCCACATATTATACAGCATTACACAGCGTGAGAAACGTGAAGTGATTGCCGTTTAAAGGTACATTTGACTTTTAAGGTTGTGTTCAGGTATATTAGGTACCTACATTATGCGTTCGCAGTTTAAAATAATACGTTTACATAATAATAGAGTTTTGGATGCCGTTTGAATGCATATAGTTTTATGTTGTGTAAGACCTGCACTAGCATACTCATATTATAAACCACGTATAGTTCTCGCCCGTTGAAAAAATTAGAAAACGTTTTGTCCTAAATTCTTACTTACGACGACGTTTACGTCTACGTATTTTATTTACTCGACAGTTCTCTACACGTGGTGGTGGCGATGATGAGGCTGCGGTGCCTCTGTCCGGACAATATCTCACGAAATTTTAAAGGAATTTTGAAATGTTTTTCAAACCTACCATTTTACTTTTTTCTACGATTCCAGTGCCTACACTTTGCTCTTAAGGAAACAAAATTAAATGCCACGCATTTCATGAGCTGATATGGTACAGCATGGTTAACGATAAAATATCATCATTCTGTGCTTCTGTGATTACCACTGCGTAACGCCAGATGCCCTGCGATCATCGCGGATTGAAGCCCCACCTCAACATCAACTACTGAAATGACACGAATATATTAAAGACTGTGCAGCCTTCGGATCAGTTAGCTCGAGTTCCATACCTTGTCGACGATATCCATCGTTATATGATTTAGGTCATCAATGCAGCTGCAGGTTTATACAGGATGTCCCGTGAGGATTTACCCTTTGCGATATCTCCTGAGATAATAAATGTATCATAAATCTTTTTTTTTTATTAGACCCACAGTGCCAAGGATTTTATTTTTGAAACAATTGAAGATTGCCATTTTATAGAGTTTATATTTGTGAAAATTTTGACTTTTCAACATTTTATTTTAACTAATCTCATGATTTTTAGTATTTTTTTTAGTTTATAGGTAAAACGGCTAAAAACCGGCTAATGGGTATATCCTCACGGGACACCCTGTATACTTGTGTGCACACTTCGGTATACGCCCCCCAGACGATAGCGATGCGCTCGGCGTGACGTTTCGGTTTCAGATGTTTCAAATTCGATTTCAATAATATTATAATAGTGTATATAGACTATATACATAACGTCTGCTGGCTGGTCGCGAAATCGTTGGTCGACGACGGTATAAAAATATGATATAGGTACATACTACATTCATATGATCATAATATCGTATGTGGCGTGGGACGAAAAGACAATAATAATATACTATTTCGTATGGTTCTTACGGCGAATGGCGATTCGACGTGACTGATTGTATTATACTTAGATAGGTACAGTTTCGGTGAAATTTTTGAGTTCTCATTTTCTTATTTACTGGTGGTGATACCGTTATTATTGTAGTCTTCGTTTTCCAATCGATTAGCGCTATGACGACTCAATATAATACTATCATCATATCGTGTACCTACACAATATAAAATCATAATATAACTTGGCGAGGGGAAACGTTTAATGATATAGGTAATATTGATCGATGACAGAACACTAACGATGACGACGACGACGACGACGGTCATCAGTAATATTTTTGTTTAAATTCACGCGGCCTCGCTAAGGAAAGCTGACTGTATACCTAAGTTGATTCAAGCGAAATGTCGACCGACCCGTATCTGCCGATTTACTTAAATGAAGTGTTTTGACTTGTGACTAATTAGGTCAGTTTATAGAAGACTAGTAGGTATAGGTATTTATATTTTGTATTCTTTGTTACTATATTATTATTATGATGGTGATCGTCGTCACCACGAAATCGAATACGAATTACGAGTATCAATAACCTCTGGCAACTGTGAAGATACTACATTACATAACTACAGGAACAGAACTATATATAATATGTCATGCATATATTATATTTATATTTATTAGAATAAGCTACCTACCTATTTCAAATCTGATAAGAAACTCAGAAATGTGCACGATTTAATTTAAATTACCTATATTCTAATTTCTAAATCACACCTACTTTATTAACATGCTAAGCGCCATGAGAGCCAGTTTTGGAGCTTGACTTGATTTTGATGACTGCCAGTAATGATATACATTTTTTTCCATTTCCATGGCTCATGGTATATTAAATTGAAATATATTTTTGAAATTTTGGGGTTAAATATTTTAGAAACAATAATAATTTTAGGTTTTCGCATTCACATCAAAAAATAGTGCACAAACTGAAAATATCAAATTTAAAGATCAGAAACCGATAAATGAGAACAGATTGTGGATATCATAATAAAAGTATAATATTAGTGAGACCCAAATGTGGTACTCATGGCAATGTGAAAAAATTTACCAAGAACCAAATTTGGATCTCATGGCACATTAGAAAAAACTATAAAAACCTACATGGTGCTCAACCCGCTTTAACATAATATTAAAATACTATGTCATTAGTCATAACTATTATTATACTCCTACATTATTATTTAACATATTATTGGGTTGAATTTTTATTAATTGCATATTTCTTGTAATTTTATAGTGCATTAGTGCTTTTGTTTTTAGCTTTTATATTTTTTATATAAAAACATCAAATTGTAATTCGGAATAAATATATAGTTTTAAAATCTCGAGTATCAACTTCTCAGATTATATTATAAAAAAGTAAACTTTATCTGCAGTTCACTAATTCACAATATTAACATATATGATACAATTACTACGATTGATTGTTACTATTTATTACTTCTGAGATAATAAATTGATTATCAATGTTCGAATGTACTTTGACTAATATCAATTGCATACATTTTGTAACTTTAAACATTTTTTTTTTTTATAAATATAAATTTTGAGTGCATACATTGTAGCAAATTATAATATTTTTAAAAGCATATTATTTTCAAGATTTTTGTGCATGTTCTAATGATGACAACAATGAAGAATTGTACACATATTTTGGTATAATATCGCTGCAGTCTGGCGTCTAGTTATTTTAATAAAACTATATTATTGAACGTAGAACATGTGACGCATACATATTAAATTATCGAGTTCGTGGGCTTTTTTTTTATAGTGATTACTATTATCTCTATGATTGTTTTTATAATATTGTGATAATATACCTATGGGATATAACCTGGAATATCTATATATATATATATATTGAAATTTCAAATTTATAGTAATAAATAATAAAAATAACCTAACTCTCATTAATTAAATAATGTCTTTTTCAAAAGTGTATTAATTTATTATACACACTAGCGTAACAAACATATATGTTTTAAATTTTAATATGGATAGGTTTTTAAAAAATAATGACAATCATTTCGAGCGGGTGTGGTATATAATAATGGTTGTATATAATATATAATACACGCTTTTATATCTTACAGAAGACTTAACACCATAGATTAAATATAATTCTTATATTATGAGTTATGACAATCCACACTTAACGATAACGTACTATTTGGTTTACCATGTATATTATAATTTATTGTAATATTATATTTTTGTGCACTATTTTTTTATAGGTATAATACACAATAGGCGCGTATTAGGGACGGAGGCATAGATTTAAAGTATAATATTATTTAGTCATCTGAAAATGTGCACATTTCATAATATATGTAGTCAAACTTTAAAATCCTAAACAGATATACCTAGCCTTATCCTTAGATTTTTCCTCCCCTATACTGTAAAAGTGTACTAAATCACAATAGTATTTAAAAATTTAACCAGCTAATAAGTGCACGTGGGAACAGACACTTAATAAGTGCCGCTCATTATATCTATAAAATATAAATATTCGCGATTATTGTGCGTTAATACCGTGGATTAAATAATTTGATGTTTGACAATACACACTTAACGATAATATTTAGGTAACAACTGTGTAAAATATATTGTTTTACACTATATTTTACAAGTACTATATTGACTCATGTACATATAAGTCGTATTACTGTACTTGGGATGGGCGTGGATGCATAGATATTAAATATAGGTTTAGTCATTCGATTGTTTGCAATACTTATACTCGATACCTGATACCTTTACTCGATATTTTATCATTGTTTGTCCAGCAAAACTTTTTCTGATCATAGATCCCGGTATTAGTTTGCGGAACGGATCTATGGATTTAGAATATTTAAAAGCACGTTTCAGCCATTTTTCGAATGTTGAAACAGTAGTAACAGTATTCTATACTAATGACTATATTCGATATGTACATTTTATATACCTAGTTATAATTCTCTTTGCACATGTCATGTTTTAAGTAAAATAGTATATGCATATTACGAAACGGCGATAAAAATATAATGTGCCGTCTAAATTATAATAATATATTTGGAGCAATCGAGTATAATATTATGTTGAAATGATGCTGTATGTAGGTATTATGCGTAATGTTTGTGTGTGGGCACACTATTATACGTTTCCTACTGGATTTCTACCTACATAATATTATTACCTATGGTTTTTATTTTTACGACATTTGTTCCACAATTGGATCGTCCTCCAAAAACTAAAAAATTATAACATTTTAGGTCAGTATTTTCCTACGTATGCGCATTGTATAAAATATTATACTATATATAAATACGTTCTGTAAGTACATTTATATTATACATAACTTATAAGTACTTATAAGTACATGATGTAGAATATATATTATATATGTGTACCTAAATCACATACGAACGATTTTCACGATCTTGTAAACCTGACCAATGTAGATTGTATATTATATTCAATAACGAAAAAACTTAATAACATTTCTTATATCGGCATGTAAGTTCCTATATGTTTCTATTACATAATATACCTATAATTGTACTATTTTTTCTCCTTATAATATATAATATATATAGATTTTCCGTCATGGTCATAACTTATAACTAATGACGCGTATGGTTTTTCCGATTTTCTCTTATCGTTCCAGATAGATAGCATTATGTACAAACTAAATGAGTATATGAAACATTTAACAAGTAAATTGCGTGATGTACCGATTGGCCGACAAGTCAGTTCGCGACACACCATTTTGCCGACATCCGAGTATCCGACACACATACATAATTTATATTATTTATATTTACTTCAAAATTAATTAAACTTAATACTCAGTTAAAAATATATTTTTTTAAATAATTTGTATAAGCCACGAACATTATTCAAGTCAAATATCTACTATGTATAAAAACACCTAACCTAACCTAACCTTTCTAAATGAAAATTATACAAATCTTACCATTTTGTAGCCTATTATAAATTATAATTTGAAACATTCTAATAAAAAAATGTATTATTATAATTTATTATGCCATTAAAATTTATAAATACTATGCATTTTTTTTTGCAAATAATTACCTTTCTTTTAATATTCTATATTTAGTTTTCATCTTTTGTGGACGATCGCAGTTTTTTGTGCTATGAGGCCAAGCTCGAAGTTTGTTTATCAGTTTTTTTTAGCTCTTTAATTAAAATAAAAATGTTTGGATTTGGTCGTTTACCAACAGCTTTATTAAGAGCTGCATGCCATCACTCAAGGTGTTTTATGGTCTTTGCTCAGTCTGTATTAAAGCGATTTCACATATTTCGATTAAATAAGCAAATAAATATCTGGATCCAAGTATGTTTTGGTAAAATAATTTAATAATTTCAGTCCACCTACAATAATAATAATAAAAAAATTTAGTTTTGCTTAAGGTATATTAGTTCAACAATATAATAATAATTCGTTGTAATAGATCCGAGTATTACTATAATTGCAATAAATGATAATATAATTATACACAATTTACTACTTTAATATACTACGAATTTCCCATAAAAAAATATATAATATTATTTAGTAAGCAATTTGTATAAATTTGAAAGACCATTCTCAAAATTGTCACACCTTTAGTTTTCCTATTACAAACAAAAACCCAGGGCTGTGCTGGAGAAAAGTTGTACGATATTATTATATATATATTGCTAGCGAAGTGATGGGTAAATTATACAACGGATGTCGATATTAATTTACATCCATTGACTATTATTGCCCTTTTCGAGTTGAATGTAATATTCTCGCAAATATTTATTTGCAATATTTATTTCAAATATTCAAAGATAATTTTATTTGACGAAGAAAAAGCTTCAATGCTACAAGCGGGCAATTAGCATAATAATGGATATTTTTGGCATAATAAATGAGTTTTTTTACATTTATATAGTATAATATTATGTTTAATATAAGTATTAATA